>CAUYRT010055716.1:0-50672 GCA_963574885.1 Lepilemur ruficaudatus
CCGTCTAGGTGGATATGGAGAACTTTCTAGCAGCCCAGAGGCTCCTTCATACCTCTTTCCCATCAGTAGCATCCCCACCCCAAAAGGAAACCGTTCTGACTTGTATCGTCATGGATTAGTTTCTGCTGCTCTTGAACGTCACGTAGATGGGATCTGCAGTGTGTTTTCTTTTGGGGTTGTCATTTGCTCATCGTTACATCTGACATTCATTTGGGGGCACTGGGGTGGTCGACGGGGATACCGCGGTCAAGCCCAGGACCACCCTGCGGTTAGTGCTCAGCAGCACTGGACTATTTCCGTGCCTGGGGGAGTCACAGCACATGCTTGGTTGTCTTTGCCAGGGAAGCCCAAAGACCACGACTCCTCTGAGAACGGCGCCGACAGCTTTGAGAGCTCGGACTCGCTGCTGCAGTCCTGGAACAGCCAGTCGTCCTTGCTGGACGTGCAGAGGGTGCCTTCTTTTGAGAGCTTCGAAGACGACTGCAGCCAGTCTCTCTGCCTCAGTAAGCCGACCATGTCCTTCAAGGATTACATCCAAGAGAGGAGCGACCCAGCGGAGCAGGGCAAACCAGTCATTCCTGCAGCCGTGCTGGCTGGCTTCACGGGTAAGTGTGCCACTCCGGGAGCCCGGCCACCTAGTCTCCTGAGTCCTGTCCCCTGTTAGCTCCGTGGCCGCAGCACCATGTTTACTGAGGGTGTTTCTAGATGAGGCACATTGTGTCCACACTCCACACTTTATGTGTGGCTCGCTGGACCCCTGAATTCTAACAAGGCCAACCTTGCAGGAATTGTCACGTACACAGAGCCCGGTGGGGTGGATGAGATGGACAGGCTGCTCCTCCACCTGGGTGTTCTAAAAGAGGAGGAGACACAGAGGACGTGGCCCAGGGAGTCTTCAGCCCTGACTCACCCACTCCAGGAATCTCAAAGAATGCCATTTGGTGCAGGGAGGGGCCGCAGAGCCGGCCTCTAATAATACGAGCACTGTTTACCTTTTCTTGCTTCTAAAATCCATATACTCGTATTTTTAAGGTTTGGGTGAGAGCTATTCTAGGCAGGGGACAAATATTAAAGCTGTTTTTAGAGCCAGATATTTCCAGTCCTTTGGCAAAAATATCGAGACTTTTTGTTTTCATTGCTTTCTGTGTCTTTAAATGTGCTCTTTTTTTTTTTTTTTTTTTTTTGGTCCCATAATCTGACCATATGGAGCCACTGTGGATTAAAAAAATATAACTACTTTAAAAAATATGATAGGTTAAAATAAGGATGCTTAGGTATGCATTTTTTTTTTTCTGTCTAAAAAAACCTGTGTAAATGTATTCAAATACACGTGAGAGTGTGTGAAAACTATTAGTTTCCATACGTAGACGTTCAGGGACTGCTAAGGAAATAAATAGCCATAACATTGGTGTTTCCATTTTAACAGTAACGTTATTTGCCCTTTATCGCTGCCAGCTCTGTGTGGTTAACTAGGCATGTGGTCTGTAGTCCCTGGGACAGGCCAGCATGGGGTGACGTGAACCCATTTTATAGATGGGGAATGGCTCAGGGATAGGCAGTCTTCTGGTCACACGGCTCTGGTTCCGGAATGCCTGTGCTTTGTGCTCTAGAGCAAAGCTATGTAGGTGACAGCAGTTGCGTTTTGAGGAAAGAGCTATTTGGTGGAAAGAGATCTGGGTTTAGGGTTGGAAGATCCAGGCTTTTCGCCCCTTCACGGTGATGGGCGTGTGATCCAGAACCAGGTACCCGTCCTCTGAGTCGCATCTTCCTCGTCTTAAAAACAGGGCTGTGATGATACTTGCCTCACACGGTGGCCGCTCTAAATACCAATTGAGAAAGGTCGGCGAGAAGCACTTGGCGAAGCGCACTCCGCCAGGCAGAGGCTGTGAGGCAACGGGTCTTGCCCCATGTGGCTCTTGAGTAAACTGGGCCATTAGGCAATTTACACACAGTCACTTGGCAGGGAAGTGGCAGCCTGGGATCCCACGAATGACATGCCTCTTTCTTTCTCTGATGAAATGCTCCTTCAGCTGCCCCCGTCCCGCCCCACTGGGTGTTTCTAGAAATAAACCGTGAAGGTTTTCACACGAGGAACGATTAAACAGGATGAGGAGTTCTAATGCCAAGAGTTGGTGGCCCCCGAACTTTCTTCCAGAAAGAACAAACCCAGCAGTGGAGGGGAAGAGTGCCTTGGCCGAACGACCCTCTCTTCTAGGAGTGGGGTGTGGAGGGAGAGCCCTGTTTGGCGTCCAGCCTCGGCCCGTGAGAGCGTTTGGCGCTGTCGCCGACACCTCTGCTCCACCTTCACGTCGACCCCTTCCAGACGGAGGGGCTGCGTTCTTAAATCAGCTTGTGGAATTAGGACGTTGAAGCCTTGCTTCTGCACTTTAAGTCTGTGGGAAGGTGTGATGTGTCCTCCTCTCCCCGCAGGAAGTGGACCTATTCAGCTGTGGCAGTTTCTCCTGGAGTTGCTCTCAGACAAATCGTGCCAGTCGTTCATCAGCTGGACAGGGGACGGATGGGAGTTCAAGCTCGCTGACCCCGACGAGGTATGGCCAGAGCCCTGGGGGATCTCTGGGCTCTAAAACCTGACTCATCTCGTTGGGTTCAAAAATTCAGTTCTCTGGGTACAAGAAGGGATTCCTGAGTCCAGTGAGAGTCTTTCTGCGTGAGTGTTGGGGAAGTGGAGCTGGAGCCGTTGCTTTGCTAATAAGTGTCTGTGGTGTCCCCCGGTACCCCACCTCCATGGACCTCATGCAGACGTCCCTGTCTTGGTCTGTGGTCTGATCAAAAAGCCCAAGCTACAAACTAAGGATCTCTCCTGACCATCTGAAAGCGCCTTAGGAAGTTTGCCGTTGTCTGTCGAGGGGACGAGTCCCCTAGTGGCCCCCAGCCAGCCATCCGCTGACGCCCTGCTCCTCGGCTGAGCTCAGCAGAGCCAGCATCAGCCCCGGAGGCCTCGGCAGGTGGGGAAGGGGAGGGCAGATGAGATAGCAGCCACGCCAGGACAGCACTAGAGAAGCCCTCGGTCTCTGGCACCGTGGAGTGTAATCTGTCACTTCCCAAGTCCGTTGGGAAACCAGCATTGAGGAATGACTATGTCACACAGCTCAGAATCCCGCTCAGCAGCTGTTAATTGTAGTAGTTGGAATAGAACCCAGGAGGGTGGGTGACACCCGCAGTTGCCTTGTCTTGGGAGTCTGTTGACTCTGAACTCCCAGGAGGTTTTGCTGAGACAAAGCTGGAGGCAGGGAGCAGGGATCTCAGTCCCCAGTGTTCCCTCCCGTGTGCAGAGAGCCAGCCGGGGACACGGTGTCCCTGGTGAACGTGTTAAAAGACAGGTTGAACGTCCTGTGGACCTTTTGTCATTGTCAGGTCCGCTAGGGTGAGCATGCACCAGAGTCACATCAGGGAAGACAGTCATTTGCTTTTTCTTCATTGACAAAATTGAACCTAGTTCTTTTCCATCTGTGTTGACCAAAGGTGGCCCGCCGGTGGGGAAAAAGGAAAAATAAGCCCAAGATGAACTATGAGAAGCTCAGCCGGGGTTTGCGCTACTATTACGACAAGAACATCATCCATAAGACGTCAGGGAAGCGCTATGTTTACCGCTTTGTGTGCGACCTCCAGAACTTGCTGGGGTTCACGCCCGAGGAACTGCACGCCATCCTGGGCGTCCAGCCCGACACGGAGGACTGAGGTCCCCGGGACCACCCTGAGCCGGCCCCAGGCCCGTGGACTGTGAGCGGGAAGGTCATCTTGACTGACTGCTCCAAGGACCCAGGAAAGGCGGGTTTGAATATGTCCAGGTCGCCAAGAAGCCGTGGCCTATTTCGTCCCAAACCTCGCCTCTCGACAAGGCTGTCTCCGCCGTGGCAGACACAGCACAGCTGCTGAGCGCAGGGTCTACTACTCACAATACTGTTCAGTGAAAATGGTGGAGGCACTGGGGAGCCGTCCTGGCTCCAAGCAGGCCGTGGGGCGGGACAGTGCTGGCTGTTGGAGACTCTCAAAGGAGCGAGCTGTCATGGACATACACAAAGTTTTTCGAAATTTTCTTTTGCCTTTTGCAACCAAGAACAGCAAATGCAGAAGCCGCCTCTTTGTTTGAGAGGGGTAGGAGGATGGGAAGGAAATAACCATGCCATTTCAGAATTTAGTTTGTATATATTATTATAATCTTATAATTGTTCTCAGAATCCTCTAACAGTACTATTTAACAAAAATTGTATATTGTAATTTAAAATAATTATATAACTGTATTTGAAATAAGAATGCAGACATCCAATGTTTTATTTCATTTTTCAGTGGCACATGCTGCATTTTACAAGGATTTAATCTGCCAAGAGCAGACTAAGAGAAAGGAAAGTGTGTATTTACATTTAATATACCTACAGGAATCAGGTCCAAGACAAGTAATCCCTGCTTTTTGTGTTTTCGTGGGTTTTTTGCCTTGGTTATCTGGCAAGGACTTTCTTTGTACGTTTGGGAATTTTTACAAGAAACCTAATGTTACTACCGGGGGGTGCATCTGGCCTCTCTGCTTTCTTCTTTAATTGTAAAGCAAAAGCTATACAGCAGTATTTTTCTTGACAAATGGCATATGTTTTCCACTTCTGTGCATGCCTTTAAGCCAGTTTGTACACAAAGCATATTTTATTTTTTAGTTTAATTGTTTCTCCAGCAACTCACCTCTCCCTGGCCAACCAGCCATTTCCTTCCTGTGCCCCAAGTTATTCTGTAGGATTAAAATAAGAATACTATTTTTGGAAATATGCGACTCCTTTTCAGAGATCAGGAGGGATTTATGTAGCAGCTATTTTTACTGCAAAAGTAATTCACTGGAAAAAAATGTAATTTGTAAGAAAGCTTTATTTTTATCTCAGCTCCATGTAAAGTGAAGCGTATTGTGCAGAGCGGAGGGGGGCGGGGTCTTTACTAAACCTCTTGAACAAAGCACCGTTTGTCCCGCCTTTGTTCACCTGTTGCGTCTTGGACTGTCCGGGTAGCACGCTGCCCCTTTCTGCTCTGTGTCACAGCAAGATCTTTTTTTTTCCCCCTTATTTTCTTGGACATAGAATACGCAGCGGCACAGAGAGGGTACACAGATGGGAAAGAATGCGTTGGGGTCATTCATTTGGAGAAAATGTTTTGATGGAGATGGAGACGTTTTGTTTTCAAAACAGCACCTGAGTCACGTATTCCTGGCCTTCATACATGATCCAGTCAAGCTGGCTTCAGAGCCAGGCCGGCTTTCCTGCTTCCTAGCAGTGTGGCCTCGGACCAGTGGCTGACGTCTCTGAAGTACTGTCATGTGATGAGACAGGAATCGGGTGGCAGGGCCAGCTCGGGGGGAGCACAGCCAGGGCTGGGACGACTCAGCCAAAATACCCGCAGAAGACAGTTCCCAGTATGTTTAAGCACAGGATGTTTTTCTCAAGTGGGACCTATTTATCACTTGGACATCTGTTTATAATATAAACAGACATGTGACTGGGAACATCTTGTAGCCGAAAGAAATCATGGCCATCGTCTTGTTTTATGTGAGGTTGAACTGCCTGAAATTGCCAATATCGGACTGGTTTTTCATGTACAAAGATGGCAGTTTCATGGGGTTCAGTTTAATAGTTACGGAAACTAAAGTCCTTATAAACCTTTGGCATGATAATGAACAGATCTTCAGCATAAAATGTTTGTCATTTGGCCTTTTCTTTCTCAAATAATAAAGTATTTTGTTTATATAAACTCCTTGTAAGATTCCTGGTTTTTCCTCCCCACCCCCAGCGTGAGGAGGTGGAGTTGGGGGTATTCTAACAAGATCCCTTGTCTGCCCGGAACTTGACGAGAGTCGTATCTCTGTTTCACTGATTTCATACCCGGGTTACCTAGAAACCACACCCACGCCGGAAGCATCTCTCAGCCGTTCCTGAAGGAATTCTCAAAAAGTGCTCCTTTAAGAAAGGATTATAATAGGAAGATTATAAGGTGTCTTTGCCAGAGCTTTGGCAGAGATAACTGAGGAGGGAGTTGAGGATGTTCATACTAAGTATAAAAGGACTTGAGGTTTAAGCACTTTTGTAATTAAGGCCACAGCCCTCCAAGTCCCCTCAATGGAGTCCTGACATTGGTGAGGTCACTTGCCAGAGAGAGAGGAGGACAATTATGGTCTTAGACACCTGTTCTCAAACTCATTCTCAGAACTCCTTTACCCTTTGCAAAGTTAATGAGGTTGCCAAAAAGCTTCTGTGGGTTGCATCCAGGGGGTCTGGAGCTACTCCTACAGGCTAACCGCACGTGCCTCCTCCCAGCTCCGCATCTGTGCCGCTGTTAACTTGAAATGGGTCGTAATCTCGTGGGAATTAGCAAACACCACACATCAGGGTGTTTATCTCCTGGGGAGGTTGTTAAACATTGACCACTGGTTACAGCTATCAAAGGTTACCATATTAGAAATTAAAACACGTCTTAGAATATTAACTCATTTAAAATATATATTAGCATAAACAGCACTTTTTTTCTTACAAGAATTCTCTCTTTTAAAAGTTAGCATGGTACTGTTTCACAGGTTTGCAAATCTCTTTAATGTCTGGTTTTGTAGAAGAGAGTGGGATTCTTCTACCTGTTCTGCCTTCAGTCTGTTCTGATATATTTTGATTGGGTATATAGATGAAGAAAATGTGGCCTACCCAACACAGATATGTAATTGAAACAAGAAGAGTATTTAACAGCTATTTCAGATAATTGTGGGTATTCTTTTGCATCATGCCAAAACTTAACAAATGGTAATTTTTTCATTGCAATTGGGTCATGAAACCTCATCAATAAACTTCCCTATGGTTATGTTACATTCCATCGGTCGGTCTGTCTTGCACTTTGAAAGGATTGTTTACCCATGCGTGATTTTGTAACATCATGCTTTGGTCATTTGGAAAACATGGCTTCAAAATGTTGACACAGCTCAACACACAATATTAAACAATTGCATCAGCGAATAGCACCACAAATCACATCAGAAAAGTACTAGGAAGCTATGAAACTCAAGGTGGATACAAATTTTCAAAAATTCAAATTTTCACTTGAAAGCTCAAATGTTATCATTGACGACAAATATTCCGAAGTCGTTTTCTTTGAATTGACAGGCTCGTTTCGTTTATCTTTGAGGAAATACCAGCCAAATAGCGGAGTCTGAGTAAACAAAGCTTGTCAGTTGTTCTTGCAGGTAAATGGGGTGTTCGTGAACAAGGGGTGGATAGTTTAGCTTGCAACTCAAACGCACGACTGCATTTCCTCGGGCCCAGCGCCACACGTCAGGGTACGGCAGCATTTCTTCACATGCACTTTCCATTTTACTGCACAAAAATTAAAACGATGTGTGTCCTGTTAGTAAAATTAGTTGGTATCACTTCATCAAGGACATTCTTGAGTAAAACTAGTATTTTTTCTTTTTTTCTTATTTTTTCCTGCACGTGCGTGGTGGTGAAGATGCAGCGACCATCCATACAGCTTAGCGCCCCTGCCCTGGTTCACGCCAAGCCACGAGCAGTCTCACCCGCCTTTGCTTTTGCTCCGTAAGTGCAAATGTCAGCACTGTAAAAGAGGCAAACATGTATTAGTATTATTGTAGAAATATTTTTGACCTTGATGATCCCTCTGAAAGGGTCTTAGCGACCTCAGGAATCTGTGGACCTCACTCTCAGAGCTGTTCTAGAAAGGAGAGAGGTTCACCCACAACAAAACGGGCCTTGGGGATGGGTGCCGGGAGGTGGGGAAATTCGCCTTTCCCTCTCCAGTCCAGGGTCTGTGCTTCCAGCCTCGCCTTGTCATAGCCAGGTAAGGAGGGAGCATGTTTCACTTAAAGCAGAAAGAATCGCCTGCTGCTCTCAAAGGCCCGCTTCCTGGCCCCCTCTTGCCTTTGCTCCTTTCCAGCGCTCCAATCCAATTCCAAACCTTTTTAGAAAAAAATGTCACATTTGTCACAATTTTAAAAAAAAATTACAAGAAAAGAGGAAAGGGAAGGGAAATAAGTAACTGGAGGAAACATTTTTCTTACTATCCTCAAGACTGGGATCATGCAGAGATGAGCGTGTGCAGCCTGCCTTCTGGCCGTCCCCACAGCGGGGACGGAGCAGGATTGAACTGCTGCTAGGCCGTCCCAGCTTCCTTTTGCCACAGGGCTTGAGAATTGCAAACAGTGGATGATAATCACAGGTAACCATTGGACTCCGGGCAGAAGGGGCTGCTTGGGAGCCGTTGCAGGAAGAGCAGGAACCAGGGCAGGGGCTGGGGAGCAAACTCTGCCATCCCCTCGTTGGAAACATCAGGCACGCTGGCAGGAGAGTTTAGTGTGCTTTGGAGCCAGCCCTTGGACTATACTTTCACCAGCTCTGGCATGCACTCGTATGTGACCCGGGGCATGCAACGTAATCACTGTCTGCCTCAGTTTCCCTTCCAAAACGTGGGGTCATTGGTGGCTGTGGGTGGATTGACCTGTCGTTGGTGTAAGACTGTGTGATGTCAGCAGCCTGTCTTCAGTAGTGGGGGAGCACTGAAGGCGTGAGCAGAGCACGCCGAGGAAGGTATGTTGAGCCAGGGGCTCTGCAAAGAAAACGTGGTTCCCGACATCCATGTCTCCACTCTCGTAAGAAGAAACCTGGGTGCAGGGGTCAGTGGTAAAACTGGTGCTTAACCGAACCAGGACTCAAGCCCAGGTCTTGTTTCCCAGTGGTGTTCTCTGGCCACCACAATCCTGCCGTGTTTGGTGTAAGACCTTAAAAATGCTACCCCAAATGCTACGCGGGGGCTCCCCCAACCTTCCAGTTCCTCCTTCCACAAAACAGAGTCCGCAGCCCTTGCTCTGCATTTCAAATTATCCGTGAA
The DNA here is from genome assembly GCA_963574885.1 of Lepilemur ruficaudatus. Lineage (NCBI taxonomy): Eukaryota > Metazoa > Chordata > Mammalia > Primates > Lepilemuridae > Lepilemur > Lepilemur ruficaudatus. Next base: position 8,878 of record CAUYRT010055716.1, read on the forward strand.
CCTCCCACCCGAAGAACACGCAGTCCTCCGTGCAGCAGCTGGTGGCGGCAGCTAGTTTAGCTTGAGCAGATGCAAGAATCCCACAGTCTGGGCCAGATGTTAATCTGCCTTTTCTGTAGCAGCGAAACAGAAGGGTGAGACCCAAGCCAGAGCAGGGGAAACCCCTTATTGTGCAATTCTTTTGTAACTCCTGGGCGGAGTTTGAACACGAGTTCTGCTTGAAATCTAACATTAGGGGAAAGACCACTTTTGGGTCATCACAGCTGGTGTGATGACATCTCTGCAACTGGAATTGACATGGCCTTTGTTCCATGTGCTATGAGTAACTGCCCCCTCCCCGCTTTTTGTCATACTCAGATGGCAAAACAGCCCAGGATTGCCAAACCTGAACCGCCAGCTGTCTCCGTGTCTGCGGCTTCATACTTTCCAGACATGGAACTGCGGCTCAGCACACGTGTGTGTCTCCGCGTGGCGCGGGGTCAGAAACACAGACCCAGAGAGCCTGCGGCCGGGAGGGAAGCTGGGTTGGTTGGAGGACAGAGTGTGGAAGTGACAGGGGACCATTCGTTAATGGTGAATAAAAAATGAGCTCTGAAGCGAAAATGATTGTGCGTTCCCTGTAGTCCACCCCCACGTAAAGCCCATGGTGAGAAAGGCTTTTACAATGTGCTGGTGAACTCTGCCCCAGTTGGTGCTGGAAGAAGTTATTTTTCATTGCAATGCAAACATGTAATTAATAATTTTGAAATATGGCACCGTTTTCAAAGCTCACTTTCATCTGTCACCTCATTTATACCTTGCCGTAACCCTGTGAGGTTAGTTTTATCATTCCCATTTTACACATGTGGAAACTGAGGCTTGGAGAGGTAAAAACCCTACTGTGAAACTGGAGGTGCTTTTCCGGGCCCGTCGGTGGTCCCTGATCCATTGTGCCTGAGGTGCGGACTGAGGCTTGGGGACAGGGTGAGCTCGCAGGGCTGGAGCCCAGAGCTGCCTCCTCACTGAGGGGCTGGACATCCCCTCAAGGGCTGTCACCCTCCTCTTGTTTCCTTCCAGCCCTGGTGACTGCCAGCTTCCCACCCTCTCTCTCCCATCATCCCAAGGAATTAGCGTCTTGTTTCCAATTCTCCGGTCCTCAGCAATCGGAATTATATTTTGGATCAAATTTGCATAACCCCAGGGCCTCTGTCTTCTCAAGCTACGTATGGACCTCACAACAGATCCCAGCCACAGCTCCAGCAGTTCAATTAACCTTCATTCATTCATTTTTGTATTCGTCCAGCCAGCCGTGCAGTTATTCGCCGTCAGCCTCTGGGAGTCTGCAGATAACTAAAGCTGGGCCGCGCATGCTTTCTGGAAGCCACTTTCTCATGAAGGAGCCCAAGAAGAGAGAGGCAGTGGCATGTGAGGCCCTCCAGAAAGACAGGCTTGAGGCCCAGGACTTCAACTGTGTCTGTGGCTGGAATCAAAATAAGCAGTGTCTCCTGGTCGGTGCACGTCGTAGGTGGCCTCACAGCAAGAGGCCGCAGAGAATCAGTCTTCCCTGACGCTGTCGCAGGTGTGAGGGGTCCAGGAAAGTCAGCCCTGCAGACGGGATGAAGACGTGCTGAGGCTCCCACAGCCCACATGCACATGTGCACGGCACAGTCACACTTGCACACACACGTACTCACATAGTCACGCACACACGGACATGTGCACATGCTACGATCATACATGTGCACACGCGCATTCACACGCACATGCACACACATACACTAACACACACATGACACCGTCTGCATGCCCCACCTTGTCCGTCCCTGCTCCTTCTCCTTCGGTCACCCCCTGCCATGCCTGTCTCCTGCATCGGTCCTCTAGGGCTGCCGTAACAACGGAGTGGCGAAAACAACAGGAACTTGTTCTCTCCTGGTTCTGGAGGCTAGAAGACCAGGATCGAGGTGTCAGTCGGGCTGGTTCCTTCTGAGCGCTGGGAGGGAAGGACCTGTTCCCGCCGTCTCTGTGCCTGGCTGAGAGGTGGCCGTCTCCTCCCTGTGCCTCTTCACAGCCTTGCCCCCATGTGTGTCCGTGTCCAAATTTCCCGTCAGATTGCTTCAGGACCCACCCTAAGAACCTCATCTTAACTCACTCCCGCTGCAATGATCCTACTTTCAAATAAGTTCACACTGGAGTCAGGACTTCAACAGCTGAATCTGAGGGACACAGTTCAAGCCACACACGCCTCAACACTAAGTAAGTCAAGCTCTGCGCAGATGGGCCCGTCACACGAGCGGACGCAGAGCAGTTGGGAACGTGTATGTACCGCAAGCTCAAGGGCAGCTCACTAAACAAACAGTAGCAGGTGTGATTGATGTGCTAAGTGAGGGGCAAAGCAGAATCAGAAAAAAGAATCAAATAAAGTCAGAGAGGACAGAAAAAGAGTGGAAAATAAAAAAAAAAAAACAGAGGACAAGGGAAGCGCAATTACTAGAAGGTAGTAAAAAAAAAATGGAGATATTAATGCAAATATATCAGAAATATTGGCCAAACACCCAGGAGAGAGGGAGCTCAGAGGAGGGTCCCTGGGACCATGGGGGACAGGCCTGGGCCTCCCTGGGCCAGAGGAAACTTGAAGCCATGAGACTGAACCTCCCCCAGGGACAGCCCTCCCCACTATGCCCTGACAGGTCCTGGGGAGGGGAGGGACAGGGCGTGGTCCTGCTTGGCCCTCTGGGTCTGCTGCAGGGACAGCTGGGGCTGGAGTCACCCCACTCCAGGCTGAGTCAGGCTTTCCATGTCCCTCGTGCACTGTTCAGGTGACATCACTTTCTATTTGTGCGGTGAGCAGAGAACACTGTTTCTAGCACCTGGCTGGCTCCGCTCCCCCCAACCCCAGCCCAACTGTGGTCTGCCCTGGTTGCAGGGCGCTGGTTTGTGTTAGAGATGGAGCTCTCTGCAGGGTCCCCAGGGGTCAGCAGTGGCCTCTGGGCAGCAAGCAGAGGCAGAACTGCAGAGCCCTTTGGAGCCACAAAGGGCAGGTGTTGGCCCTTGAAATGTCTCTCCAGCTGTTCCTGCTGGTGACGGCCTGAGACGAGCCCGGGGGTCCCTGGGGGTCCTGGTTTGTGCTGTGGTGGCAGAGACGACACACCTTATGAAAAGGAAAACAGCTGAGCAAAAGGTGTTGTTCCCCCAGGAGGTCTCTGGGGAAGGCAGATGGGACACGGGACTAGCCCTCGCGTCACCCCAGCGAGGCCAGGCCTCCAGCGCTGCAGTCCCTCAGCGTGTCCACCCTTAAGGAAAGTCTGAGCAAGTTTTCCCAGTGGGACATGGTGGAATTCCTGGAAAAAGTACAAAAATGGGAGCCTCCTAAATTTTCCCAAGTGACTGATGCAAGACATGTATGTAAAAAAGGATCAAAGAAGAAGGTAGAAAAACTTAGAAGAAAATAACCAATGGTTTGAATGAAAACACTCATTTTGCAGAGCGTCCAGAAGTGCTCCACCGAGAAACCGTGAGATGCAGCAAAGAGTCCAGGGAAGGAAGGGGGACAAAGAAAGGCTGGAAGCCTTGGACACACGAATGACGCAGGTGGTGAAAGACTCCATGGGTCAGCGAGAACCTGAGGCTGAGAACTTGCCGCACACCAGGCGGTGGGATGTCCCCGGGGTCCCAGTGACGGCGGCCTTGGAACCGAGCCAAAGAGCAAGCAGAAAGTGAGGGCCACCCGTCTAGCAGCCGGACGGTGATCCGAAGAGGGTTGGTGATGGTGACCTAAATGTGTCCCCTGAAAGTCAAGAAGCAGCCAGAGAGTCGTGGGAAGAAAAGGCAGCGAGCGAGGCGCTCACAGGACAAAGAAAGAGCCTCCCAAGGGAGGAAGCGTCTTCGCAGTTTGAAAATTCCCGGCTGGCGGGTGAGACTCAGAACCTTCGGCTGAAGCCTCAAATCCCTGAATCACTTCAAGAGCGTGTCGTGCAAGGTCGTCGGAGGAAAGCGGCTGATGCGGAGATACGAGAGGAAACTTCCCGCGTGAACCGCACGCGTCGGATTCGCACCCTCCACAGGGACGTGGCCGAAGGCATGGCAAAGAACGGGGGAGAACCGCTTCCTTCTGTGAACAGGAGGTTCTCTTCGAGGAGGCAAGAGCTCAGGAGAGCCGAGGGCGGTTCTGCCGGCCGAGAAGCTCCGCGAGCTCAGAAGAGAAAGGGATGTCGCAGCACCGACTGGCTGTCGTGGAGTTGCGTCCCAGCCTTTCCCACGTGGCCCTTTGTTTCCTGCTGCTCCGTGCGCCGCCCACAGAGGCCGGGAAGGTCCAGGGGTCCCCCGGTCCTCAGGTCCCCAGGAAGGAGAAGAGGGGCCCCGTGAGGCTCGGGGGTCCAGGGTCACCTGCAGGTTTCCCTCAGCCCTGAGCACCCACAGCCACAGCAGGACGCAGCAGCCGGTGCTGCCTGAGAAAGCGGCTTTGACTTATTTATTTTTAGTACAGCTACCGTTACTTAATTGACGCCACGACTTGCTCTTACTGAACTTTTGGCATAGCGTTATAATTTAACGGTAGTATTTTAAAATATAAATTAGTTAATGTAATGCTCATACATACATTTTCCCATCTCGGGATCCTTTACATTACGTAGTAAAAGTATTGTGTTTTATTTAAATGAAATCTTTCTATTATTTATACCATCATCTAAGTTTCAGATGGGTAGAGATGTTTAAAGACCATTTCTGTATGCTACAAGCTGTTATTGTAAATCTACACAAGTAACAATGTTTACCTGAATAAATGTTAACTGTCTTTTAAAACAATACAAATGACAAAAACCTAAAACAAGAACAACGTGTCATTCAAACTACCTAATATTTGTATTATTTTAGTGCTAAATTCATAGATTAATTTTGGGGAGTTGACATTTTGCAAATATTTCTCTCTTTTTTGAATCATTGTTTTGTTTAAGGTAATGTTTGTGGCTTAAATATCTCTAAATTTTATATAGTCATGAAAGAGTTTTGTCTTGATGATACACACACACACACACACACACACACAGACACACACACAACACCGCGGTGTAGATACAAGGGGCTTTCAGTTCTTATGTCAGTACCTAAAGAAAATGAAGAAATAAGAGAGGCATAAATTGTTTCAATAAAGAAAGAAAAAAGGAAAATTTGTACACACACAATTTTCACATCCAGAAAAGATACCTAAATTGTGTACATGCAAAAAGCAGGTTGCCTAACGTATCAGACAAGATTCAGACAAGAAACACCTCATCCCAAACGGCGCAGATGCAGGCAGTTTGAGGAAGGGCAGATTTCTGGGCTGTGGCAGGGCTAGGGCTGGTGAGCTGCCGGAGGGCTGGCACAGGGGCAAGGTGGTCTCACCCCACGCCTGAAAGGGAGGAAGAAGTGGTGCCGTCTGAGCCCAGGGGACTCATGCTTGCGAACGTGGCAGGTGCACGTGGCTGGCACTACACCTGGCTCTCCAACTGTCCCTGTAGCCGGCTGGGGCGGGTGAAAGGGCCAGGGCAGGCTCTCCGGAGGAGGTGGCCCTGAACTGCATACTTAAGGATGAGTAGGAGCTGTCAGCAATGCTTTTCAAACTCGAAGGTTTATGTGACTCACTGGAGATCTTGTCACTAAGGAGAGGCTGTGGTTACCCCCAGGTGGTGCCTGTGCTAATAGGAGACATGGGATAGTGAGGAACTTTAGGTGATAACGGGACAGGAGTCGGGGAAGTCGGGGCAGGTGCGTTTCCATCAGACGACACAGCACAGGCCAAGACACAGGGCACACACGGCCCGGCCGGGCGAGGGTGGCTTTGTGGGGTTAGTGTTCGGAGTGCACTGTCAGGCGGAAGGGCAGGATCCCGAGGCAGAACCACTCACAGCCTGGACAGACGTATCTTCCCAATTAGCCTCCGAAGCACTCTATTTGCCATGGAAGGACCTGTCCTCAGGATACCAGGTGCTCCGGAGGAGTGTGGGGAGCCACAGGCTGGGGGTCACCCTTAGAGAAGCCAGCTGTGGGGGACCACTTTGCCCCCAGAATCCCCTGTGTGGGGCAATAGCCCACATTCCCTCACCTGCTCAGCCCAGACAGCTGGGATTCCCTCCCGACATGTCCTGGGTCCTCACCCACTACAACCCACCCACCCGGTATCCCCATAAATTCCACCTTCAAAGCACATGGCCAGAGCCCCCTCCCTACCAAACACCTGAGCATGCTTGTGCGAAGCCAGACCTTGACCTGCCTGTGATGAGTGTGCCACAGCCCCTGCCTGGGGCCCCGTCTCTCACCTCAGGGTCACAGCTAGGGTGAGCACACGTCCCAAAGTATCTTGGACAGGCCTGTCTGGAGCTTGCCTTGTGCCTGGCATATTACTCACAGCTCCCCTTTTCACTCATACAATTGCTTCAGTTATTACAACAATGAATTATGTGACCACACAGTGAACGACTCGCTTGAGTGCACACTTTTCAGAGAGAACAGTGACATTTTTAAAATAGACAAACTCATGAGAAAATAGCATGCGTGAAATCCAAGTCTCAATACAGTCATGGATAGGCAAGGAAAAAACCCACTGTTTTGCCAGTTTAACAAACGTGGGGACATCACATTTTTGGTTAAGATGATTCTGCTTTCCTGAAAGCCAAAAAAAAGCCACCGGAGTTTTGGGAAAATCCTAATAAAAGCCGAATGATACAGGGTATAACCGCCACGCCGAGTAGGCATGGTTTAAAGCTCAGGCCCCTCCAATTTATTGGAGATCCCAAAGATACTACACTTGGAAATCTTTCCACAAGAGCCATTCCAATGCAAAGCGCGTGTGATGCAATGTTCTTGTGAGCGATGGACAAATGATTCATCTTTTTGACTCAGGTTCCAGGGCATTTCTATGGTGAAGTAAGACACGAGTCTCAAGATGCGACGTAAAGACATGAAGTTGCAGTGCCGGGAAAAGAACTGGAGGAAGACAAAGCAAGGAGGAAGACCATGGCAGTAGCAAACACCTTCAGGGGCCTTGCCCTGGGAGCCTCAGTTCCATTGCCCTTGGGGGGCCCTGGACATGTGCCTTTTCTCACAGGGCACTCTCCATTCTGACGCTCAGCAAAGGAGCCACCATGATGGGGGCGTCAACTGACCAGTTTGGGGCTGATATGACAAGAGCTGCTATGAGCATTTTTGTGCGAGGATTTGCATGGACATGTGTTTCCATTTCTCTAGAAACATACATCTACATAGGATAGATATGTTTAAACACAGGATATGTTTAAATTTTTGAGAAACTTCCAAACTGTTTTCCAAAATGATTATATCATTTTACACCCTCACCAGTAAAACAGGAGTTCCAGTTGTTCAGTAACATCTGCCATGCTTGGTAGGGTCAATCTTTTCCATTGTGGCCATGCTAGAGGGGTGTAGGCGCTTATTGGTCATATATCTGATTTGGTAAAGTTTCTATTCAAGTCTTCTGCCCATTTTTAAATTGGGTTTTCTGTCTTTTTATTATTAAATAGTAGTAGTTTTATAAAATATATACAGATGATTCTCAACTTATGATGGGATTACATCCCGATAAACCCATCATAAATCAAAATATTCCAAGTAGGACTGTAGTAAGTTGGGATCATCTTGTATTTCTTGACATAAGTTCCTACACACACGCACACACACATTTACATGAGTATTTTCTCCCAGTTGATGGCTTGCCTATTTTATTTCTTAATAATGCCTTCTGATGAGCAAAAGTTTTAAATTTTGATAAATTCCAATTTATCAAAAAAAATTTATTATTTGTGCCTTCTGTGACTCTGCTAACAAATTTGTCCACCCTCAAATTCATAAAAATATTCTCCTAGGTTTTCTTCTAGAAGTTTTATAGCTTTGGTTTTACAATAAGGCCTACGGTCCCTCTTGGAATAATTTTTGTGTATGGTGTGAGGTGGGGATTGAAGATCTCAATGTCCCTTTCCCCCATATGAATATCCAGGATTTTCTCTTTTCCCATTGAATTCTTTGGCATCTTTGTTGAAAATATCATCTGACCACGTACATGTGGGTGTAGTTCACTGCACTGATCTATTGTGTCTATTCTCACGCCAGTATAGTACTGTCTTGATTATTACAGCTTAATATTAAAGTTTGAAGTCAAGTAGTATGAGTTCTCCAAATTTGTTGTTTTTCAAAATTATTTTTGCTATTCTATGTGCTTTGAATTTTCATATAAATTTTAGAATCAGCTTGTTTATATTTTTAAAAACCTGCTCAGATTTAGATTTGGATTGCATTGCATCTATAGATAAATTTGGAGAGAACATTATAACATTATAACAACATTGTCTTCCAATCCATAAATGTTGTAATCACTTCAAGACTGTGTCGTGTACGTGTTGTATATATTTCCCTTTATTTAGGTTTTCTTTTATTTCTCTCAGCAATATTTTATAGTTTTAACTATAGAGGTCTTACACATATTTTGTTAAATTTATCCCTACGTATTGCATATGTTTGGATGCTATTATAAGGAGCATTTTAAAAATTTTATTTTCAAATGTTATATAAAATATATGTATAGATATAACACATGTGTGTGTGTTTGTACATCTATAGGTACATCTATATATAGATGTAGCTATACTTAATACATTAATAGTTAATATATAGATAAATAAATAAATCTATATTTATCTATTTGGGTCTCTATTATTCAGACTTGGACAATTTATACTCCTCAGTTCAGGGCACAATCTCAATATGGTATCTCAGGGCAAGTATATTTCATGTATATATGCATGCATTTTTAATAATATAATATTATTATAATATATTATATTATAATAATTATTATTATATATTATATTATAATAATTATTATAATATATTATAATAATATAATATGCACCCTCTAATCCACCTCCAAAAATGTAAGTTTTACTGAGAATAACCTATATCCAATAGCATGAGCCCCTCTCTTCTATGTCCTATCTCCTGGTCCTCACAGTCAAATACTACCCTGAATCTGTCTCTGAATTTATTGAATCTTTTCCCTGTTCTTGGATTTTTAGTGAGGTTTTCAGGTTTTTGCTGTCACAAGTAATTCTTTAATAGATATTCTTGTGTGGTATATATTATTTTCTTGGGATGTGTTCTTATAACTGGAATTCCTAAGTAAAAGTACATCAAAGGGCATGAACATTTTAGGACTCTTGACATAGTTTAGCAAAAGATTTCCAGAGTGTTGGTACAAATTAACTCTTTTACCAGCAAGACAAGAATACCCAGTTCAGAGTACCTTTACTAACATTTAGTACATTATTTTTAACTTTGTAAATATGATGAGCGAAAATTATTTTTGCTTAATTTGCATTTTATTGTACATTTTTTTCTATAATTTGGAAATTTTCTATTTTGATTTTAAAATAATTTTATTTTATGATGTTTCACATTTTATGGGGAATAACTAGCTGTGCATCATATTTATAAAAAATATTTTTCCCTTTCATTTCTCACGGTCTGGAGGCCAGAAGTCGGAGATCAAGGTGCTGGCATGGTTTCTGGTGAGGCCTGCGTCCTCCAGCAGGGAGGAGGGCTGTGTCCTCACATGGCTGAAGGCAGAGGGCCAAAAAGGGTGAACTCCCTCTGTCAAGCCCTTTTATAACAACATTAATCCATTCACCAGGGAAGAGACCACCTAAACACCTGCAAAAGGCCCTAGCCCAAACACTGCCACATTGGGGACTAAGTTTCTAACACACGAGTCTTGGAGGACACATTTGGACTCAGCAGGTATTAAAGTGATGAACTGTTAGGAAATGCTAAGGCTCTCCTAGTCCTGGTCAACCAGCTTCACATGGAATGAAAACTACCTGGCTGGGAAGCTGCCCCTTCGCTCCAGAGCCATCATCCCTGGCCGAGCTTAGTGAGAAGTAACGGGTTTTTTAGAGAATTGCCTAGGAAAGCATTGCCACCTCCTCTGGCCTGATCGGGCTAGCCTCTGACCCCCAAATCCCTCTCTGAATGAGAAAATTTCCTCCATGGTTCTGCAGGAGGGTGCCAGGCCACCTCCCAGCACAGCCTTGACTGTGGCACGTGGTCCTTCTGTGTCCTGTTCACAGGACAAATCTACACAGGTCAAATCCAAATCTAAGGAACGCAACCATGGAGTCTGCCAAATGGTCTTATAGCTAAACTTCCCTGAACCACCAAGGGCAGGGGGATCCTTTTTTGAAGTGCAGATTTGGAGAGATTCCTGGCCCAGGCTTAATTATATATTTAATACTAAGATAAATGAAAATGGGATTCTTAAATGCCATTCAAAAATTATTTCTCACCTAGCACTCACCCTGAACTCCTGACAGTCACCCAGTCACTCATTACTTAATTCACCCAGGACCACAAGAAAAAGTCATCATCCAAAGCTGTGGAAGATGATTTACCCGGGACCTGCCCTCGGCATGCAAGGACATGTGATGTTAGGCCACCCCCAGTGGGAGGGGAAAGTGCTTAGACCTCAGTGGCCAGCATCCATTCAGAGGTTCCCAGTTCGTGAATTTCAAAGACCCCTCAATTTCACCAATAATGGAAACTAGGGGTCGAGCATATTGGGTTTTCAACCTTCCATCTTGCCAAATAAAAAAAAATTTCAAAAATATCTATACTCATTATTGCTATCATGTAATAGAAGGACTTTTTTTTTAACAGAAAAAAGGGTAAAGAAAGTTATGTTAAAAGTTTTTCAACTAAACTCATCAGAGTTATGCAAACTTGCTATACATTTCTTATTTTTCTTCTTTTGTTTGCAGACCAGTGAAAAGATTTTTATTAATACATCAACGAACACCAGTCAGAAAGTGGACACTTGGGAAACCACTGCTCTGGTAGCCTAGAAACCTTGTGTTTGTGAAGAACAGTGGGTAGAACTTCTGCCATCCTCCCCTTTGAGACTTCCTGTGCGTCCACACATCCTTCTGCGGGCATTTATTCACTGGGGCGAAGATTTGAAAATATAAAAAACAGATGTGGGCAAGAGGCAGCCAAAAGAAACTCCCAGCATGGGCCCTGCTACCTCTCTGCTCACACCCTGCCAGGGAGACAAGTGGGCGGTAAACTCCAGGAGCAGTCACGTGGGGTGACGGTGGGGTGACAGTGGGGTGACGGAGACCCCAGTGGTTCCCTGCGCGGCTCTGCATCTAGCAACCTGGGACGGCACAGGCTAAATCTACCAAAAATATGGAGTCTGGAGTTCCACCTAGTTTTTTTTGTTGTTGTTGTTGTTTTAATATACAACTCTTTTCAGCTGTGTTCAGGCAGAATCGACAAATAAACGTGTATGTGTGTAAGGCATACGACTTGATTATCTGATGCGTGCACACGTTGTGCAGCGGTCGCCACGGTCAAGCTACCTGACATACCCATCAGCTCACACAGCCACCTTTCCTGTGCGTGACGAGGACACTTTAGATCTACCCTCTCGGCAAACTTCAATTATGCAGTAGGGTACTGTTAACTCTAGCTACCGTGCAGCACAGCAGGTCTCCAGGACTTCAGTCACATTTTGATGTATTAGGTGTGCGCTGGACCTAACAATGACATGTTCCTCTTCATCGCAGCATCAGACGCACATGGTTTAAAATATCCTGAGGCTTATAGTGAAAACGATTGGCCCTTGGATCTGCCTGCCCCACCTGCTTGTTCCCACGGGGCAATGACCACCCACGCTTTTAGCGGCTTCTTTGGGCTCGCTAGACCCCGACCTGCCCGTTGAGCACCTTAGCGCTCGGGGTGGGAAGAATGCTGCCCCCCCCCAAGGACATCTGGGTCCTAACTGCTGGAACCTGTGTGCACGCCCGTTCCCAGGGCAGAGGGGAACATGCAGGTGTCACCCAAATATGGGTCTTGAGATTACGCTGGGTTACCCAGGCTGGTTCAATATACTCATAAGGATCCCTAGAAAAGGGAGGGAGGAGGCGACAACTGGGGAAGAGAGAGACGTGACCATGGAGGCAGAGGTGGAGCAATTCACTTTGAAGATGGAGGAAGGGGCCGAAAACCCAAAGGCCGAGGCAGCCTCTAGATCCTGGAAAAGGCAAGAAGCGGATTGTCCCAGAGTCCCTGCAGGAAGTGGTGCCCGCCGACGCCGTGATTTTAGTGCAGTGAGACTCACCCGGACTCCCCAACTCCAGAACCCCAGCACTCATATCACAACACAAGAGATTAACTTGTGTTGTTTGGAGCCACTGAATGTGTGGCAATTTGCTGCACAACAGCGACAAGAAATGAGTACAGCTCTTTGATATCCCCCCAAACTGCCACCTCGTGGCCCCCAACAAATGTTCACTCCCCTTTTCCTGTCTTCCAGTGTCGTTTGTCTGGGTCTTCAGGTAAGCCAACATTATTAATATGACTATGTCAGTGTTTTTCACTGAGCCAAATCAGGAATTATGACTGTGTTTCTGTCTTGTACATTTGCATGTTCTCCTCAAGTTTATAATTACTTTTCATTTTCCCCCACATACCTCTAGCTAATTTTCAAAAGCCACAGTTTACCTATAAAACACTTTTCAAATTTTATTTTCCACATACTCTATAGGTCAGAAAATTTTTCAGTTCCATACTTTTCTTGGAGGAGACCAGAACACGCCAGCTCCCGTCTGGCCAGCCTGTCCCCTGGGCCCCCTGTGCATGCCAGCCCAGCAGTCCCTTCTCTCCTGCTGGAGTTCCAGCCGACTCTTCCTCAGCTTCCTCTCTCATTTTGGGGGTTACACAGTCCCAGTGGCTGCCTGAGAAAGGAGGCAGGCAAGATAAATTTCTTAAGATTTCAAGAACGTGAAAATGCGTATATTCCGTTCTTATACCTGATGAATCGCTTGCTAAACTAGAAATCCCGTGTTGGAAATATTCAGAGCCGTGAAGGCCTTACTGCTGTTGTCTTCTAGCCACCCGTGCTGCTCCTGGGAACTCTGATGACTGCCTGACTGCTGGTATTTTCTGTATGGACTCTGTGTTCTCCCTGGAAGCTTCTGACACCTTCTCTTTATCTCTGCAGCATCCATATTTCGTGATGATTTGCTTTGGTCTGGGCCTCTGCCAGGAGATTTACACTGCTCAGCTCTGGGGACTTTTCCTGCATTATTTCTTTGATAATTTGTACTATATATATATATTTTTTTTTCCTTCTCTCTTTTTGGAACTCCTATTTGTAAGGAGTTCAACCTCCAAGACTAATTCCCTTATCTTCTTATCTCTCCTCTCCTATTGTTGACTCTTTGGCCTTGAGTAGTACATCTTCTGCAGATGTTCCCATTGTTATCATCTAATCCTTCTGCAGACTGTTTTAACTTTGTCCCCTTCCCTGTCCCCATCCAAGAGCTGTGAATATTCCTATTTTTGCTGATATCCTAATCCTGTATCACAGATGCATGGCTTCTTTTGTTTCCTGGAGGATTTTAATTGTGGGTTTTCTAGGAAAGTTTTCCTTTACTCCCCAAATTGTCTGTTTTCTCTGAGATCCTTTTTCCACAGTCTTTGGTTTCTGGTTTTTAGTGTGTTGGAGGACTTCCTGCCTGGCGATCCTTGACTGTCTATTCCCAGCTAAGAGTGGGGCACTAAAAAATTAATCAGACACGTGTGAGCTAGGGCAGGATGTGCCTGTGGAGGACAGACAACATGTCAGAGGTGGCCACAGTGCTGGCATCTGGAGTCTTTCCTCTGGGTAGGTCATTGTCCTCAGAGATGGTCTGTTTGCTGCTTGCTGGTTATAGGCTTGGCTGTGGCTGCCCTGGATCAGGGCTGAGAAAGGGGCTGGAAGTCTACCAATAAGTGTGCAAAATTCATACCCCCTCACCCTGCACTGGAGGGTGCCAGCTATTAATACTTCAATTTCCCAGAGGGTCACCCGCTGGTTTCTAGTGGGGTCAGAGGAGGGATAGTGCCTGTCTGCACAAATCTAACACCACCTTACACAGCATTTGACAATCCACCTCGTGTCAGCCCCACTTCACCCCCACTTTCCGGAGGGCTTGGAGTCTGATTCCTGAAGCTCTCGGGTGGATCTTCTGGTCTCTCTGTTTGCATCTCTGACTGCAGACACTCAGTAGCTGGCTTCCTCCACTCAGCTAAGTTAGGTCCCACCACACTCCATCTTCTTCCTCTCCAAACATTACTGACACTCTCATCCACTTTGATCCCCAGTCCTGGGCTCCTCCTCCTTGGTGTGCATGTGAACCAGAAAGATGCTAGCCAGTGCATCTTACACTTTACATGCAAAAGAATCACTTTTCAGATGAGAAGCTCTTGTCAAATGCAGATTCTGACTCAGCAGGTTGGGGACTGGATCTGAGATCTGCGTCTCTAATGCCTGCCCAGGAGATGCAGGGGTTGCTGTTCCCCAGCCCACACTTTGAGCAGCAGGGTCTGGACTAGGGTGAGGATACTGTCTATCTCATCCCAGACACACAGGAGAGAAATGCTGCCCGCCTCCAACTCCACCTGTGGGCAAGTTACTCCACCAGCTGGAGGATGGTCGGCTCTCACAGCCCCAGGGATCTCACAGTGTAACAGCTGCAGCATCACCTCCTGGGAGCCTGTCTGTGGGGTGAGTCAGTGGCTGGACTGAAATGACAGCCCTTGCTCGTGACTCCTGGGATTGTGCCTGTGGCTTGGGTCTGGGGCCAGACTCTGGCTGGCAGCAACTGGATGTACCCAGAAGGCTCTCCACAGCTCCACCAGCTGCCTCAACCGCTTTCACCAGCCCCTCTGCTCCCCCACCCCCCATGGAGCTGCCCATGACTGCCTCCCTCACCCCAGTTAAGTCCAATAGCATTTCTGATAAACCCTTATTATTACTAATAGTGCTAATAACAATGACCTGTTGAGACTCATTTATCTGCCAAGCAGTGTCGTAAGCATTTCACTCTCAGCATGTAGTTTAATCCTCGCCAGTGTGCTATGGGATGACTATCTTTACCCTTGTTCAAGTTGAGGACATGGAAACTTCAGTGACAATAACTAACTTGCTCCAGATCACAAAGCTGGAAAGTGGTGGAGGCAGGATGCCAGGCTGGCTCTCTTAGGGGAGGGAATGTAACATCTGTGCAATTGACCCACTTGCCATCTACCAAGCTCTGTTACCCCATCATCTTAGGGAACAAGGGGAGAAGCATGGACTCATGTTCCTGGAGGGAAATCCCCACCCCAGTTTCCTCCAGCCCAACACCTGGAGAAAAGGAAACACCCAAGTCCAGTCTGAGCGAACTTTCCTGTCTTACCTAACGATGGGTGAGGTGGTAACTGAGAATCACTTGAGGTTCACAGCCCAGGGACGCAGGCTCACTCAAGAACTGAGACCTAATCACTGGACTATAGAATGCTTCCCCTCCCCCCATTCCTGACCAGCACATCAACAGGACTCTTGGATAGTAACAGGGGAATACAGTATAGACTGCATGTCAGTGAGCTTAAAGATATATGGATAGAAACTTCTCAAACTGGAAGACAAAGGGGAAAAAGACTGAAAAAGACAAAAAAAAAGCAGCAAAATATCTAACAACTTCAGGACAATTACAAAAGGCATAATATACATGTACTAGCAATACCAGAAGGACAAGAATGAGAGAAAGGAACAGAAAAATATTTAAAGTAATAATGACTTAGAATTTTCCAAAATTAATGGGATACCAAACCATAGATCCAGGAAACGAAGAGAACATCAAACAAAATAGATATCAAAAAATTTATACCTAGGCATGTGACCAAAAGCAAAGACATAGAGAAAATCTTGAAAGAATCCAGAGGCGAAGGTAGGGAGGAATGCCTTACATGTGGAGGAGCAAGGGCAAGATTACATCAGACTTCTCTCTAGAAACCCTGCAAGCAAGAAGAGGGCTGGGGTGGGACCTTGAACATACTCAGCCACAGCAGGACGCAGGAGCCTGTACTGTCTCAGAAAGTGATTTTGATTCATTTCTTTTTAGGCTGCTACTGTTATTTCATCACTCTCATTCAAGTAGACATAGCACTATCATTTCGAAGTTTGTATTCTTCAAATAAAGTTTTATTTAATTTAATTTTATGAATACTTTATTTCCATGTCCTTAGACCCTCTTGAATTATTAATATAATATGTAGGGTAAGTATTGCATTTTAATTTGAATAAATGGTTTACTATTACTTAAACCATCACTGAAGTTTGGCATAGATAAAGATATCTGAAACAATAAAGACCATTTCTGTGTGCTAGGAGCTGTTATTAGAAATCTAATTTAATATTTACCTGAATAAATTTAGATTGATTTTATAAAACAATGAAAAAAAAAGTTTCAACACCACCACTCAAACTTTGAAATATGTTTTATTAATTTATCTCTCAATTCATAGATTAATTTAGAAGAGCTGACATTTTGCCATAATTTGGTTTTGGTTTTGCAATTTTTTTAATCTTTGTTATGTTTAAGATAGTGTTTGTTGGGAAACTTATCTAAATTTCATGCAGTCAAAGAAAAAGTTTTCCCCTGATGGCAATGGAGAAATGACAATGCAGACACAAGCCACTTTTAGTTGTTATTTCAGCACCCAAGAAAAATGTAAAATTAAGAGATACAAATCATTTTGAAGTTTTAAAAATAAATAAAGGAAAAATAAAAATTTGCATACACACACATTTTGTACATACGTAAGAGATTCCCAAATTATACACACACAAAAGGAGAGTCGCCTGGTATATGGGACAAGATTCCAGTAAGAAAAAGTCAATCCCAAACGGTGCAGATGAAGAGACTTTGGTGACGGCAGTTTCCTGAGCTGTGGGCAGAGACAAAGAGCTGTCAAAGGACGGTGGCGACTGGGGGAAACTGTTCCCACTCCCAGGCCCCAAGAGGGGAGGGAGGAAGTGGTGTCATCTGAGCCAGTGAGGAGCTGCCAAGGGACCAGGGAAAACTGCCCCCATCCTCTGCTCCTGTCCCCTGTTGACTGCTGGTGCATGGACAGCCACCAGCCAGAGGGCGTAGGCAGCACAGGCAGGGGACTCACCTCCTAGGCACAGAGTAGGGCTGCAAAGGGCAGAGAATGAATTCGGAGAGTGCCCAGCACTCTTGGGTTTATTTGACTGTAAGTGTGTGTTTTGTTGCATCCATTCACATCCACTTATTTAGTAAATATCCATTGAGCTTCTACCATGTCTTCGCCACTGTTCTAGGGGCTTGGGATTTGGCAATGGGACAATGACCCAATGAGGCCAGTGGATCCCTGGAGCTTACATTCTGGTGAGGGGGCAAGGCAAGGTCAAATAACAAGGACAATAAACAAAGGATGGTAACAGGTGCTCTGCAGACATGTCCAATAGGGCAATGGGAGAAGAGGGGTGATGGGAGAACACCCAGGAGGTGACATTTAACCTGAGCTCCAAAGGTAAGAAGGAGGCAGCCCGGCAGGGTCAGGGGGCAAAACATTCCAGGCAGAAAGTGCAGGTAGTGAAAGACCCTAGGATTTGGCTTCTGGGCCTGGGGAAATGGAGCCGAGATGGGGGTGGGGAGTGCACTCAGGGTCCAGTGCACAGACGTGATCTTCAGTGCACTGTGATCACCCCAGGGGAGGGTCTTAGCCCTGAAGAGGTGGGGTTGGGGGAAGGGGACATGGAGGGATGTGTATTCTACATAAATCATTTAGGCCGTGGAGAGAATGGGATACGGGTTGGGGAGAGGGGCAGGACTTAGGTGATGGGCCTCACAGGGGTCTGGCCCTGGGGTGATCATCACAGAGATGGAGTACCAAGGACAGATTGGGGCCATGTTGGGACAGTTGTGGGGGACAGAGAGAGGAATGAAGGACACTCAAGTGTTTTCTAATAACTCCATGTGGTGTTTGTCACTACTTTAAGTAAACCTCAGTGAAATCTCTGCAGGGGAACCCTGAAAAAAAGCCAGCAAGGTGGCAGATGTATCAATTATGCCAGCGACAGCCTCCTTTTCTGCAGAATAGAGTGTGGGGTGCAGTACCTGAAGGCTCGCGACCAGGTGATCTCACTTCTCAGGTGCTCCTGCAATGGGGACTCTAGGGGCAGGTACAGGTAGGGCTTCAGTGCATGGTGGGGCTTCTCAGGCATGACGCATTTACAACGTGTTGCGCTCATACGATGCTCCTCACAGGACATGCCAAGAAGAGTCATAAGTTTCCTCCACCAGAGCACACAGCCGCTGAACAAGAAAGACTCATGAACCGGGAGTGCTCACGAATGCGGCGGGTGCACTGGGGCTGCGCTAACTCTTTCATTGTCCCAGCGGCCGGGTGGGGTGAAGGTCAGGGCAGGCTCTCTGGAGGAAGTGGCCCTGAGCTGAACACTTAAGGATGAGTAGGAGCTATCTATAGCACTTTTCAAACTTGCAGGGGCATGTGAATGGCTCGGAGATCTTGTCACTAAGCATATTCCAATGCATCGGGTCTTGGCAGGGAGCTTGAGACCCTGTTCTGTTCCAGGTGACACCTAGGCTGGGCGATGCGGACCAGTGAGGATCTTTAGTTGATTCTAGGGCAGGAGTTGAGGAGAGATGAAGGGATGGAGCATTTTTGGCCAAGACACAGGCAGCACAGGCAAAGACAGAAGGGAACAAATAGCTTAGTCGAAGGGAGAGGACAGTTTGTGCAATTAGTGTCCGAAGCCCAGGACTCAGGAGGGAGGGCAGGACCAGGAGGCTCAAGCAGGCGGGCTCTTCCCGATTATCCGGTCTGCCACAGGTGAGCTTTAGCCCCAGAACACTTCACTTTTCAGAGGCGTATGAAAGACCACAGGTCATGCTGGGGAAGCCAGCCTTGGGGGACCCACTCAGCCTGGGCATACAAACAGCTTTGCAAGGAACAAAGCTCTGAGAAGGAACAGCCTGAAGATACAGTCAGAGGTTTCACAGCACAAACCAACCCATGTGCTCCGGACAAGCTCATTTGTCCGGACGCCTGCCAGTTCAACTGTTCATGAATCTTAGCTGACATATCGAATGCAAACACAACTTATGTCTCAGTATTTGGTGACAAATGTATATTTTTATCCCCTTTGGGGTAAAAGAATAATACGTATTTTACTGTGTTCATCTCAATCTTATATATATGTAATAACACATCACAAAACCGCTATGATTTTTCATTTCATTCTACAAAAATTCACAGTTAACTGTGACCACCACACTAGGTACAAGTTTCAAGGAAAGATGCTGAAAAAAACATGTTTTTGAGGGTTATATGCGAGTTAGACTTTTATTTTTTCATTCATTCATTCATTCACCCAACAAAGATTTATGAAGCACCTTCTCTGTGCCAGGCACTGGGCAGACATGGGGGATATTACTGTAAACAAGGCAGACAAGGTCCTGGCTTGTCAGCTGACCTTGACAGAGAGGCGGGGGTGGCCAGGGCCCACGGACAGCCGAGGCCCCCTGCCGAGGTCCCTGCAGTTCAGATCCCCGGGAGTCAGGAAGGGACTCGCCCTCAGCAGAGCATGGCCAGGGAAACTTACAATCACAGCATTTATTAGGACAGATTACAGAGCCAAAAGATTCACATCATTAAAGGAACAATGAAATTAAAAAGAGGTTAGGCTGAAACCACAGGAGGAAAAGCCACACATTAGCCGGCTGTTACCAAACTCACAAGGTAGAGATGACACGATTGAAGTCTCCACCTCAGCCTCTGACCTGCTCAGGCATTTTTCGCAGGAAGGGACGGATCAAACTTTCCCCGGGCCCACGCCCGGGGCCTCTTCTTCCTCGGCTGTGCGTACAGTGGGAGGCACAGGCTTGACCGGAGGCAGATGATTTTATCCCGGGAGCCTCACCTTACTTACCTGTCAGAAGTCCTGCCTGGCAGGCTTGCCATACAAGCGAAAAATCACGCCTGTGTTCTGACCAGCACACAAATTCTCAAAAAGAGGTAACTGTTAGTCAGTGGTAGACCAAGCCGTATTAGAGCCTGGGGCAAAAGGAAAATTCAGAAATACTGATCCCCTTTATTTAAAATGTTGAGGGACGGCGGAGCTGCTATTTTGTTCATTGTGGATTTTATTGCATTAATTTTGATTTAAAAAATATTGCATTAGCATATGATCCATCTTGATTACTGAGATTTGTGGAGCCCCTTAACATATTTTTTTTATTTTGGTAAAATACACATAACATTACCATCTTACCCATTTTAAGTGCACGTTTAGTACGTTCACACTGTTGTGCAGCCGTCACCACCATCCACCTCCAGAACTTTTTTATCTTGCCAAACTTGAATTCTGTGCCCATTAAACAATAACTCCTATTTCTTCTTTCCCCATCCCGGGCAGCCACCACTCTACTTTCTGTCTCCATAAATCTGACTGTTCTAGATACCACACATAAGTGGAATTATAACAGCATCTGTCTTTTTGTGACTGTCTTAGCTCACTCAGCTCACTCAGCATGAAGTCCTCAAGGTTCGTCCATGCTGCAGCCTGTGTGAGAACCCCATCCCTGTCCCCAGTGGGCAATCCCACACAGACGTGGGCAAATCACTGGAAAAGTGGACAGGACCGGGGTCCTTCAAGGCAGGTCCTGACCACTTAGAAGCCAGATGTCCTAGGTTTGGTCATCAGAAATGCCATCTTTTCTCCCCGTGCCTGGCTCAGCCTGGGCACAAGTAGAGGACGCTGGTCTTCTAGGGAAGGGTGCAGCCCTCAGAGTGCATTGTCCCAGTCTATGAGGAAGGGTCCTGAATGCACCAGGCCCCTGTGTCATGGTGCCACGGGGCCACAGGGCTGAAGGCAGGACTCCTAAAAGACCCTCTGTGGCAACATCTGCAAGGAGAGCAGCTCCGCCGTCCCTCAGCACTCACTGCCTGAGTCTGGGTGACAGTCTCACGTGTGTGTGACCTGTTTCCATAGATTGGAAACACCCTTGGCACGTGGGGCAGCAGTGTCTTTACAGAGATAAGGGCAGACAGAGAAACCCAGGGAATCGTTACGCTTCTCTTGTGTGTTTTTCTTCATGAAACTGCCCTTCCCATGTAGGGGATGCTGATCAAATATCCACGCATTGCCTGGCTTACGTAGGTGTTCAAAAAGATCTCTGTGTTAAGCAAACAAATAACACTTGAATGACAGCCAGGTCATTTTTATTTCTTAAGACACTGCCCCACGTATGGGTATGTCCTGGTCTCCCACAATGAGCACACACACTTCCACGTGTCTATGTGTGTTCAGAACAATCACCTGACACCTGCAGGGAGGGTCTGAGGGGTCCACAGTGTAGGAACAAGGCCTGACTTGTGTGTCTCTAAAGAAGGACAAAGAAAGACACCAAGACTTTATACCTAGAGGTCCTTTGTATGTAAACCAAGAGCCGTTGCAAAAGTTGGGAGACCCAGCGTTTGGTGTTCAGAGGACTCTGCTCCACCTTCCACCATGGGGACCCTCAAGGAGATGGTTGTGAGTGTGGATAGAGTCAGTGCCTGCACCCACCCTTGGGGACAGGGACAGAGGAGCAGGGAGCGGGGGACCCAGGGCTTGGCAGTCCTATAGTGTGACCCAAGTGACCCAATCTGCCTGGAATGACTGGTCTCAGCACACACTTTCCTCCAATTTGTACCAATAGAAACATACTGCTCACAGTTCTGGAGTCTGGGAAGACCAGGACCAAAGTGTCAGCAAACCTGGCATCTGCTGAGGGTCCATTCCTCAGAGATGGTGCCTTCCACGTGTGCTCACGTGACAGAAGGGGCAAACGAGCTCCCTCTGGCCTCTTTTATAAGGACACTAATCCCATTCATGGAGGCAGAGCTGGTGATGTCACCAGGTGGGTGTGGCTGGCCAGGCTGCTCATCTGATTGGCTGGCTGGAAGGGCTGGACCCGGAAGGAGCCTCCCTGGCCTGCCCCTTCCACTTCTGGCTGCCTCAGACCTGCAAGATTTTCAAGGCTGGTGCAATTTGGCTTTTTTGTTCTTTTTCTTTTCCTTTTTCCCCCTACTTGTTTTTCTATTATAAGATGTCTCAACCATGGCTATAGAAATGAAGAATGCATTTAAGCCCCATTCCCCTCTTTCCTCATTCCTCCCCAGAGGCAACTTCTGCTACGAATTGTGTTCATCATGCCCCTATATAACAGCGGTAGCAGTCATGCCAGCTAAGTGTGTCGGTGCCTCCTGCATGCTGCACCCTCCCCTCAGCAGTCTTTCAGGAGCTGTGGCTTTCCAGGAGGCGGTTGCCATTACCCCACTCCACAGATGGGGACACAAAGGCACAGAGAGGTTACATAACTTGAAGGCTGCTGGGCTTGTAAGTGGCCAGGATTCCGACCCGGGCTCTGGGGATTTAGGGCCTGCATCCCTAACCGCCAGGAAACACATGGTTTTATACTTTTACCACATACATGTGTGCCCAATGAACCAAGCAACCGACAAACAAAAACTGCCAAAATCTGCTTTGCATTTTAAAAAGGTTTTGAATGATATCCTATATGTATTCTCCACAGCTGGATTTGTTTGCTCAGCCACCAGCATGGGAGGCTCAGTCATCTCGGTAGACGTAGTTCCTCCCTTGAGAGGGCTGCAGAGAGCTCCAGGGCATGAGGACCTGCACTGATCAGCCCCTGGGGACTGTGGGCTGTTTCCATAACTGCCTGCCGGTCTGTGGCTTCCAACCCCACTGTGTCCCCTCCCACAGGACTTGAGAGAGGACTTCCTCTGGGGACACCTGAAGCATGAAGCCTGATGCATGAAGACCCCCCACCTCCCAGCTGGACAGGACAGGTGGACTCACACACTGTCACCCTCTGCCCGTCCTATAGCGGATTCAAGGGCACGCAGGAGGCCATGCTCCACAGCTGCGGTAGTGGTCAGGCAAAGAGGGCTGAGGAGCAGGCTGCGACAGGAGGAGGTTAGAATGTGCCTTGTTTGTGAGGGGACATCAAGAATCACACAGTTGAGCCCCAAACTGAGCCCCAAGTTTTCTGGGCCAACAGAAAGGAAAGCAAGATCAGGAATGAAGCCTGCCCCTTCCTTAGAAAAGTCAGATTTTCTTAGGGCTTGGCTTCCAGAGACATTTTCCTTGTGGGGTCCACGCAGGAGCCCCTGAGGAATGTCATGGACTGGGTCTTGATGTGACTCTTTCTTACAACTTTCGAGGGCCCCTCCAGGACAGACTTGAGAGAGGGCTGTAGGCTCCCCCATCCTCCCCCACCAGCATGCAGGCCCAACCTTCCAGGGCACCTTCCTGGTACGTCTGCCGTGATGCTGTCTGCCCGCCTGGGCCATTCACCCGCTCACCCTAAGGGCAGGAACTGGGCTGTGTGCTCTTTGCAGGCCTTCCCGGAATCTAACACCAGCGCAGGGCAGGCCCCCGGCTGAACTTGCAGGATTGAATGGGGCTCCTTGGTGGACAGGCTGATGCCCCACCACTGCTCTGGCCCCTCTGTCCACATGGGGAGATGATGGGGTCCGTGGAGAAGCCTCGTGTGATCAGGACCAGACCTCCACCATCCCACACCTCTCCATGGGAGGATTGATTCCTGCCCCTACCCTTTCTTGGCTAATCCAGAGTCATAAAGCATCTTAATATTAGGCCACATCCATTCTGCAAGCATTGGGTAAGTCCCTTTTTAAAGACAGCCTCTGCTGAGCCTTCTGATACGGTATCTCTCCTCCCCTCAGGCTAAGGTCAGATGTCGGCATCCGTCCCGGGGAGGATGTCTGTAAAGAGCCTGTCTCCTCCCTTGGAGGGGAGTTCCAGGGCCCAGCTGCTGCCCAGTTACTGCTGGAACCCACATGAGTCTGGGTGAGTCACACAGAAAATACGTTCTGCCCTCGCCACTGGTCTGGGGACCACACACTGTTCTCCTGAGCTTGCAGCAGTGGCGGGCTCTTCACCCTCTGCCCTGGCCAGCATGGCAGGCAAAGGACAAGGTCACATATCCAGGGCAGGAATTTGTACCTGGTCACAGCAGGCAGTTATTAAGACCAGGGGACTGAGGTTATAATCTCACAGGCCTCGCCCACCTGAAAGATGGCGTGGCCTTGTTTTCAGGGCCAAACAGTTTACCAAAGGATGTTTGGAAAATGGACTTGATATTTACAGTCTTTAAGCTGTGTAAGTGACGATGCTGGGAAGAAAGGTTTAGACACAGAGTGGGCTGGGCTGGTTGTTTGTTTGTTTTTTTTTCCCCAGTAAGGACGATGTTGCCGTCCTGGGACATTTGAAACCTCATCATTGCTTCAGGGTGCAGGGGTGGGAATTCTGGACTCCTCCCACAATTTCCAGGTCACTCTAAAGATGCTGAGAGCACACATGGAATGAGATGAGATGACAGTGCCCAAAGCCAATTCCTGTGGGACTAGGGCCAACATATGACAAGGGGACCCACCTCCCTGGTGGCAGAAGCTTCATGGAGGAAAACCGCTGCCTCATGGTTGGTTTTCTTAGGTCTTCATAGGACCATTGCTCTGGTCTGTGTTGCTGCAGCTCCTTGGAAGTGGCAGCTACGTCTTCTGACCAGAAGAACCGCTATGGTGTCAGAGGGATGAGCAAATGGATAAGAGGAGCAGATTTTAGCAGTGACACACATGACCGAGAAAAGACAGCTCTATCTTCTAAGCCCAAGGAAGCAGCCGCTCTGGGTGACAGGGTGAAGTCAGGACTTGTGTCACCTGCGTTTTCATTCATTGAGCACCCACTAAGTGCCAGGTCTTGCTCTGTGTTCCACAGGCCCAGTTCTAGGAGGTTTGTGTGTGGTCCCCAGACCATAGCTGAGAAACAGAAGATCAAATTCACGTAGCTTGTGCAGCCAGAATAGGGTTTGAATCCACACTTATGGAGGAGTGAAGACCATGCCCCCTTTCTTCTTCTCTTCGTGTTCACCCTTCGTCTCTGACTGCTCCCTGCCTCTCATCCTTTCTCCTTCCCACTTCTCTTTCTCTTCCTTTTCCTTTCCTGTCTTTTTTCTCCTTTTTCTTCTTCCCCCCTTGCTGTGGTTTTGAATGTGTCCCCAAATTCATGTGTTGGAAACGTAATCCCCAATGTACCAGCATTCACACGTGAGGAGGTGACTAGGTCATGAGACTCCCTCCTCATGAATGGAGTAGTGTCATCATATTGGGAGTGGGTTGGTTATCTCCAGAGCGGGGTTGTTATAAAAGTGAGCTCGCCCTCTCTTGCTCTTGCTCTCTCAAGCTCTCCTGCCCTTCTGCCTTCTGTCATAGGATGACACAGCAAGAAGGCCCTTGTCAGATGTAGGCCCCTTGACCTTGGACATCCCAGTCTCTAGAACTGTGAGAAACTAATTTCTTTTCTTTAAAATTACCCAGTCTGTGGTATTTTGTTACGGCAACACAACATGGACTAAGGCACCAATTCTTCCAACCTCAATCCAATTTAACGACCCAACATCCAGCCCAACCCTACATAGACTTCGTGCTTTGCTGGGCACTGGGCACATGGAGATGCGAGAATATTCTCCCTGACTCGCCCTTGCAAATGTGCTTACTAAATACTAAGAAATTGTATTGCACTCAGTGTTTTTTATTGAAAAATCAGAGTGAGGCAAATACTTTACTCATCTCTCTTTGGTTGATTTCTACTTTTATGTAATGTTTAATTAATTATTTTAAGTAAACTCTATTAATGCCTAATTCAAGGAGAGGAGCTTCAAAGGAGAGAGGAACATGCTGGGTGATTGACGATCTACCAGAGGTGGGAAGGGAAGAGAATAGAACACAACATTCCTTGGAATTAACTCAAGGTTTTCCAAGTAGTTCCTAAAATCTTTCGGGAAAGTAGAACCTTCTTCAGTGAGAAACGTCTCCCTAATTTGGGGATTCATTTTTAATTTAAATCTTTCTGAGTCACGGACTATTTACTGTCAGTCCCTATGGCCTTTAACTGTGAGCTGGGATTTTCCAGTTTAAAGAATAATGAGAGGGATTTAATCCTGGGATGCAAGGATGGTTCAACATATTTAAGTAAATAAATGTGATATACAACATTAACAGAAAGAAGCACAAAAACCATATTATCATCTCAATTAATGCACAAAAGGCATGCAACAAAGCTTAACATCTTTTCATGGTAAAAACTCTCAGCAAATTAGGTTTAGAAAGAACATACCTCAACACAAAAAAAGGCCATACATGACAAGCCCACAGATAAACCATATTCAACAGTGAAAAGTTGAAATCTTTACCTCTAAGATCAGGAAGAAGACACGGATGTTCACTCTAGCCACTTCTATTCAGTATAGACTGGAAGTCTTAGACAGGATGATTAGGGAAGAGAAAGAAATAGAAGGCATCCAAAGTGAAAAGGAAGACGTTAAATTGTTTCTGTTTGTAGACAACATGATCTTATATATAAAATATTCTAAAGATTCCACCAAAACACTGTTAGAAAAATAAACACATTTAGTAAAGTTGTGGGATACAAAATCAACATGCAAAAATCAGTAGTGTTTCTAAGTATCTGGAAAAAAATCAAGAAAACAAACCCATTTACAATAGCACCAAAAAATTTACTTAGGTGTAAATTTAACCAAGGTAGTGAAAGATCTGTACACTGAAAGCTAAAAACCTTGATGAAAGAAACTGAGGTAGACACAAATAAATGGGAAAATATCCTGTGTTCATGGATTAGAAGAATTAATACTGTTAAAATGTCCATACTACTCAAAGTGTTCTACAGAGTCAAATGTAATTCTATCAAAATTTCGATGGTATTTTTCACAGAAACAGAAAAAAGAATTATAAAATTTGAAAACACAAAGGACCCTGATTATCCAAAGCAATCTTGAAAAAAAAGAACAAAGCCAGAGGCATCACAACATCTGGTTTCAAAATCTATTAGAAAACCATGGTAATCAAAACAGTGTGGTTCTGCCACAAAAATCTACACAGGCCAATGGAATAGAATAAGGAGTCCAGAAATAAATCTATGTACATATGGTGAATTAATTTTTGACAAAGATGCCAAGAACATACAATGGAGAAAGGACAATCTCTTCAATAACTGGTATTAGGAAAAGCAAACATCCACATACAAATGAATAATGTTAGAGCTTCATTTCACATCACATACAAAAGTAAACTCAAAATGAATTAAAGACTTAAACACAAGATCTGAAACCACAAAACTACTAGAAGAAAACATAGAGGGAAAGCTCCATGACATTGGTCTGGGCAGTGATTTTTTAGATACGACCCTAAAAGCACAAACAAAAGAAAAAATAGACAAATGAGATTACATCTAACCAAAAATGCTTCTGCATAGCTAAGAAACAATCAACAGAGGAAAGAGACAACCTATCAAATGGAAGAATATATTTGCAATCACACATCTGATAAGGAGTTAATATCCAAAACATACAAGGAACTCAAACAACTCAATATGAAGAGCCCAAGTAGCTCAATTAAAAAATGGGCAAAGGATCTCAAAAGAATAAATATGAATGGCCAGTAAGTATATGGAAAGATATTCAATATCACTAATCATCAGGGAAATGCAAATTAAAGCTACAATGTAATGTTGACTCACACTTGTTAGAATACTTATTATCAAAAAGATGTAAGACAAAAGTATTGGCAAGGATGTGGAGGAAAGAGAGCCCTTGTACACCTTTGGAGGGAATGTAGATTAATGTAGTCATTATAAAAAACAAAATGGAGATCTCCCAAAACTAAAGTAGAACTACTATAAAATCCAGCAATCCTACTTCTGGGTAATGAAAGGAAGTGAAATCAGTATCTTGACGACATAGCTCCACTCCCATGTTCATTGCAGTATTATTCACAATAGCCAAGATATGGAATTAACCTAAGTGTCTATTAACTAATGAGTGGATAAAGAAAATACTATTCACATTTAAAAAGAAGGAAATCCTATCATTTGTGACAACAAGGGTGAACCTGGAGGACATTATGCTAAGTGAAATAAGCCAGGGACAGAAAAACAAACAACGCATGATCTCACTTACATGTGGAATCTAAAAAAGTTGAAATCAGAGAAACAAAGAGTAAAATGGTGGTTACCAGTGGCCAGGAGATGGGAGGACTCGGGAGAAATTGGTCAGAGGACACACACTTCCAGTTAGAGAGGAAGAATAAGTTCAAGAGATCTGTCAAACACAATGGTGCTTACATTTTATAACAATATGCTATATACTTTAAAATTGCTAAGATTTTAAATGTTCTCACCACACAAAAAGTATATAAGATAATACATATGTTAATTATTTTTGATTTAGCCATTCCAAAATACATACATCTATTAAAACATCATATTGTACACCATAAATATATGCAATTTTTACATTTTAATAAAAAGAGAATAATGTGAAAAGATACCCTCTTGGTGGATCAAGTTCTCTATCATCAGCAGGAATGGAGAGATCTTAGGGAAAAGTGAGAGGATCACTGCTCTCACTGATCAGAGACTGACTGACCATATTATTTCCAACTTAGAACACTGCATTTCCTCTTTATTGTCTGAAATTTTCTTATGACTTCATTTAAAAGATTTTACCTTAAATTTATCGAAGAGTAACTCCAATATCCATTAAATGATCACAGATAATAAATGTTTGGAAAACCTTGCAACGAGTGTTGGGGAGAAACAATTGCCGCCCCCTCCTGCCCTTGCATAGCCCACGGCAGACTTCTTTTGATCTTGCGATATCCTGTTCCTTCTTGAGTGTGCCTCACAACCTCTCAGGTAGCCCTTGGGCGTCTGCTCAGATCTGACCTTTCTCTGAACATCGTTGGGGGATGCACTTGGCTTGGAACAGGGCAGGAACTTGCCTTCTTGCTGGACTGTTGCAAGATTGTCACCTCATAGCACAGAGGTGTAAAGACTCAAGGGCCAAGTTTTCTGCATTTGGATTCCAACTCGGCCACTTACTAGCTTTATGCCTTTGGGGAGTTAATCTGCAATGTGAGTGTCAATTTTTTCATCATAATTATTAATAGCTACCTCATCATGTGACATGAAGATTCACTTAATAATTCATGTAAAACCATGAGAGAGTGCCTGGCCTCTAGGAAGTGGCATGGCCCCATTCAGCAGGATAGTAGAGCCTATGGACCGCTTCTCAGGGTAATATTTTTATTTTTATTTTTTCCAGCTTTTTTGAGGTATACATTGACAAATAAAAATAAGATATACCAGATGATGTTTTGACATATTTCTGTATTGTGAAGTGATTACCACAATCAAGCTAATTAAGATACTCATCACCTTACATAGTTCACCCTTTTTTTTTCTGGTAAAACAATTAAGATCTACTCTCTTACCAGTTTTCAAGTGTACAATACATGATGACTTTTAGCTCTCCAGACCTTATTCATCTTATAATTAAAAGTTTGTACCTTTTACCAATACCCCCTCTTTACCCATTCCCCACCCTCACCCCTGGTAACCATCATCCTACACTCTGCTTCTATGAGTTTGACTTTTTTAGATTCCACATATAAGTGAGATCATGCAGTATCTGTCTTTTTGTGCCTGGCTTATTTCACTTAGCATGATGCCCTCCACATCCATCCACGTTGTTGTAAATGGCAGAATGTTCTTCTTTGTAAAGATTGAATGATATTCCTCTGTGTGGTGTGTGTCACATGTTCTTTATCCGTTCATCCACTGATGGGCAGTCAGGTTGATACCATGTTTTGGCTGTTGTGAATAATGCCGAAATCAACATGGGAGTGCAGGTATCTCTTCAAGATACTGATTTCATTTCCTTTGGATACATACCCAAGAGTGGGATTGCTAGGTCATGTGGTAGTTCTATTTTAGTTTTTTTTGGAGAAAACTGCATTCTCTTTTTTTGTAATGACTGTATTAATCTATATTCCCACCACCAGTGTACAAGGGTTCCTCTTTTCCACATCCTTGCCAACACTTGCTATCTTTCATCTTTTTGATAATAGCCATTCCAACAGGTGTGAGGTGATATCTTACTGTGGTTTTCATTTGCATTTCCCTGATGATTAGTGATACTGAGCACCTTTTCATATACCTGTTGGCCATTTGTGTGTCTTCTTTTGAGAAATGTCAATTGAGATCTTTTGCCCATTATTTTTTTCTTCCAAAAATTTTATTGGGGAAAACATTTACAGTACAATGTTTACAGTCACAATTTGTAGTGAGCTGATTTCCCAAAATATATTACCACTCAAGTTGACTTATCTTGTTACATTCAAAAACCTACTCTGTCAAAGTACCTGAAGAATGGGCCCCACTTGTACTCGCCATCAAACTGGTATTGACTGATTAACACTATGGTGCTCAAATGGTGGGAGCGATCACTAGGGAATTGGGGGGTGGGGGATAAACCCACATCTGAGCGACGTGGTGGGCCCTGTGGAGGGGTGGGCCATTTTTTAATTGTTTTTGTTTTGCTATTGAGTTATTTGAGTTTCTTATATGTTTTGGATATTAACTCCTTATCAGATGGGTAGTTGCAAATATATTTTCCATTCAATAGATTGTCTCTTAATTCTGCTAATTGTTTCCTTTGCTGTGCAGAAGCTTTTTTGGTTTGATGTAGTCACATTTGTCTATTTTTGTTTTGTTGTTTGTGCTTTTAGGTCATATCTAAAAAACAATTGCCCAGACCAATGTCATGGAGCTTTTCTACTGTTTTCTTGTAGGAATTTAAGGTTTTAGGTCTTATGTTTAAGTCTTTAATCCAATTTGAATTGATTTTTGTGTATGGTTTAAGATAAAAATCCGGTTTTTTTGCATGTGTATATCCAATTTTCCCAGCACCATTTATTGTATGTTCTCTCCTTTCCCTGTTGCATATTCTTAGCATCAAACTAATTTTTAAATACAAAAAATAAAATTCATAGGATGACAAAGAAAACCAATTATATTGAAATGCACACTGGATTATAATTGTGGAAGAGTAAAATAAGTGCTTCTTTATTAACACATCATATGATAAGATCCAGTCTGCTACTGCAATTTTAGTCGTAACAAGTAGAAAGGGTATTTTGAGATTCTGAAACAACGGTATGAAATCGCTATGATTTCGGTGGGTGATGCAATCACAGGTCCTGCTAAAGCTGCTATAATCTGTTGCCTCTTTTTGATAATTGAAGCAAATGCTCAATATCAGTTGGAAGGTAGTGAAAAATGTATTTTTTTCCCATCCGACTTTGTTCTTGGAGCCAGAAGAGTCAATTCTCTGGGTTGTGCAGCAGATACCCAGCCTAGGGCAGCAGGGTTTAGGAAATTGAAAGGACCATACGCTTTGTTCTCAGTGGCAAACCACATGGAAAATTTTAAATGTCAAAGAAGAATTCTACCATTTTATTTTCTTTCTTGTAGTTCCCCTGAGAAACAGGTGTCAAATGACAAGCTTTTCAGAGGAGGTAATTTTCTCCCAAATGCTTTCTTTATTTACCTGAATATTAAGTTCAGAGATACTCTAGTCTCTCACAGGAAACCTGTGGGTGAAGCATTTTGTAAAATGTCAAATTCCAAATGGATCTGAAGGGCGCAGCCTCGAGAAGGCTCTGCATTCACCGGCAGTCGCTACCCAGAGGAGCCGGGTGAAAGGGACCTGCTAGCTCTTTATGCCTTTATCTGTGTAACATTTTCAAGTTTGCAAAGTTGTGAGGCTGTCAGCATGGAGGACTTTTGAGGCTCTTTTATTTTCTGCTATTAAATTTATTTTTCCTCCAACTTCTGCTGATCGCTACCACCAAGCTCACACCAGGAGCCCATGACCATCTGGGAGGGTGGTCTCCAAACATCCGGTAATGGAAGCTGATGTTGGGCTTACCTGCATCTCTGCCCCCTCCTGTTGCCACCTTGGGATGTCCTCTTCAACCTGGGAATGACCTCCAATCCCTCAGTACAGGTGGGCATAGGACCCCAGCAGGTCCAGGTTCTCCTAAAACCCTAAGCACCGAGAATCCTGTAATCTTGGGGCATAAGTGGCCATCCCACTGCTTTTGGAGATATCCAGTTTGAAAACTAAGCTATGAGGAGAAAGTAGTAGAGCTAAAAGACAAGGAAGGAATTCTAATAGCGCCCTAACCTAGGATCCAACTGTTCCTGAAGCCCTATATCCTAGTCTGGTAAATTACCCAAGTCAACGATTCCCCTTAGAATCTTAAGCCAGTTTGACCTGAGCTTCTGTCACTTTCAAGTGGAAGAATCCTGTTGGTATCATTTGTAGTAATTCTGCCAATGAGCAAACTGTCTTCAGTAGAACGCTCTGTCCAGAGCCATCACAGAGTCCATCGGAACAAAGATCAGACAGCTCACGGCTTCAGCTGGCTACAAAACCAGACTCATACCTTACAAAAACAAAAGCAGTAGCAAACTTCCTCTGTTTACGAGGTCACAAGGCACTCTCCTTCCTGGGGTCACTCTCTTTCCATTGTCTTTGCGGTATCTCTGTGGGGTTCTAGGGTGAGTGGAATTGTTTTTGCCCTATTTCCAAACCCTCCCAGGGAACACGGCAGGGACAAGGAGTGTAAGGCTTAGCCTTGGACACTGACCATCAGGTTCACAGCAGGCTCCTCCTGGGAGCAGGTCCAGATACCAGGGGCTCTGAGCTCCTGTGTGCAGGGAGCATCCTCCACCGCTGGAAGTGTCTGGGAAGGAGCTAGCACTCTCCTGGGGATGGATGTCTTCCCTCGTGGAAGGGCTAAACAAGTATAGCCCCGCACTTGCCCAAGGAAATCTTACCATCCTTGGGCCTCAGCATGACAGAGAGAAGAGATGGAAGTTGGCCCAGATCGTAAACCCCAACCTGAAACCCCATCAGAAGTTATTAGCGATGCC
Source organism: Lepilemur ruficaudatus (assembly GCA_963574885.1). Classification (NCBI taxonomy): domain Eukaryota; kingdom Metazoa; phylum Chordata; class Mammalia; order Primates; family Lepilemuridae; genus Lepilemur; species Lepilemur ruficaudatus. The sequence goes on from CAUYRT010055716.1 coordinate 41,636, forward strand.
AGAAGAAGAGGCACCTAATTCAACAGATCAATGGAGCTCTCACATCACCCGCGAGCACCCCTTCTCTGCTGCTGCATCCCACACCAGAGTCCGATCATCCACCTTTGCAAACACGCATTGCTGTAATTTTATCACTAATTTCAATCATGACTCATTTGGGGCTAGTTTCATATTTGAATATTCTCCTCTATTCTCACTGCTGATGAAATTTCAAGTCTGATTCATAAGATTAGGGTGAATGAAACCTGGTAGATTAGAATAATTGTAAAATAGATGTTAAAGGACAGTTCTATTCCCCATGCTTCCCAAGTATCTAATTTCAGGCATTGGACAGAATCTTTAAGCTGAAATGAAATCCTTACCCAACTAGCACCATTGGATTCTCTGCATGGGATAAGAAACTAAGGCAGCTCTTACTTCATCTATTAAGATTTATAAAAGACAGTGTGGAGATAAAAATATATTTTCCCTTGGGCAAAGTTAATGCCAAGCTACATCAGTTGACTCTCTGGGGGAGAAAAGGGGTGTAGAGAAAAGTGTGTGTGGAATTTAAGACTGGCGAGAGTGCCAGGGACTCCTCAGGCGTAGACTAGACTAGACCATCCCCCCCAAACACCCCAAGAGAAAATGCCCTAGGAGGAGTTTCCGGGTACAGTTTTCCAAGCAAAACCCTCACCCAGTTCTTCAGGCTCCATAACTTAATAGCGACGACACTAAACGTCTTGAAGGCTCTCTTGTCGGTTGGTGTAAAACTGCAGCTAGAACTCTCACCTCGCCACCGAAGGCTAAGCCCCAGAAAGCTGCGTGAGCTGTAGGTTATGGCTGAGTCTGCCCCGACGGGCCTTCCGCCCATTGCTACAGCAGCACAGCACACCTTTCACCCAGGACTCATGAGCTTCGCCCGTCCAAAAGGGCAGGCCTGTCCCAGCCCCGCAGGGCTGCCACATCGCAGAGCCCCAAACTATCAAGGGAGGAGGGAAGGCTCTGGCCACGCACAGGTCCCTGAGTGTAGGGCATATTGACTCAGGGATAATCCTGGTCCGTGGGGGGAGAAACAGGACAGTGTGGGTGCTGAGAAGGCCATGGAAACCAGAGAAGGAATCACCATGGCAACCAGCTCTTCAGCCCTTTGCTGGGTCCAGATATTCTCCTTCCAGAACATGAGACCTGAGGTCCATCCACATCCTGTGACGTGGTCATAGGTAGGTCTCTCCACCCGCCGGCAAAGAGTGGGGTGACAGCATCGAGCATTTGGTGCATGGAGCTCGTACGGGGTTTGACAGTATCTCCCCAAAATTCATGTCCTTCCTGAAACCTCAGAACGTGACCATATTTGGAAAAAGGGTCTTTGCAGGTATGATTAGTTAGGACAAGGTCATCCTGGGTCAGAGTGGGCACTGGTGTTTTTATAGGGAGAGAAAGCAGAAACACAAAGACACACAGGGCAGAAGCCATATAAGGACCAAGGCAGAGACGGAGTGATACGGCCACGAGCCGAGGAACACCAGGGATTGGCAGCCACGTACAGAAGCGGGAGAGAGGCATGGAAGGAACGCTCCCCAAGAGCTTCTAGAAGGAACCAACCCTGCCGATTCCTTGATTTCAGAATTCTGACATCCAGAACTGTGAGAACTCATAGCTGGTGCTTTAAGCCACCCAGTCTGTGCTACTTTATTCAGGCAGCCGCAGGAAACTCACAAGGGGCCACACAAACACTTCAAAACGCAGGCGTGGCACACCCGCTGAGCTGGAATCCAACTAGCCTGAACCTGTGGCTAAAAGAAAAAAAGGCACGTATGTTTGATATCCACTCTGCGTGTTTTTTAGGAGACACAGCCAATGAGAAGAACAACACAGATAGATTAAGTCCCTCCTGGTAGATACTTAGTTTACAAGTCACCTCCTTGAGAATGCCCTGGTACGGCACAAATGCGTTATGCACTTGACCAAGGACCTTGAGCTCACTGTTGGAAGCTGGGTGGAACACCGCAAGGTGCTCAGTCAACACGAGGCCGGTTCCGTCTGATGTGCTCTGCTGACTCGGCAGGGAGGCCCTGCCCTGCCACGAGACAGGCAGGAGAAACGGTGGGGAAAGGCAGACAGGTTGCTCCCTCAACCATTGCATCCTTGCAAAGGTGTCTTTGTCGGGGATGTGTTCAGAGGAAGGTTGGAGATTCTGCCCTCTGACTTCACCCCTGCAAGGCACTCTCCTCTCTCCATAGTGAGTGCCAAGATGGTTTTAAGTCAAACCCCCCTGGAAAAGGCATTCACGGACCAGCCCATCCATGTGCTGCATTAATGAAGCACTTAGAGTGAGCAGTGTCACGGGCCTGCTGTGATGGACGTACGAGGGCATTTCTGATGTGGCAGCAGCTCTCCACAACCGTGTTATCCAACTGGACCCAGAACCCAGCACGTGCAGAACAGTCAGAAAGCAACTGAGTGCTGCGCGTGGATGGTCTGAGCGCGGCAGAGGATCCAAGGCACCTGGTGGGAAACACCTGCTCCGCCGTGGAAGCCAGCAGGCAGCGGCATCCCTTTGCTTTGTTCGCATGTGCAGTCCTCCTCCCCGCGCCCCATGGCTCGTGGGCGTGGGGGCCACTTTCCTGTCCGAAGGGTGACAGGCGATCCTCAGTATTTGCTCCGTAAGGCCAGGCGTGGGCTCACCAGAAGATGACCTCGCTCCTCGTGTTGTCATCCTCCCACAGTCAATGGGACAGGGTGACCCTACAGAGGGCACGTCCCTCCATCCCACCTTCACTGAGTGAACAGGAAAGGCTCTTGACTACCACCGGACACAGGAGTCGGGTGCAGGGAGTGTCGTCATCCTGGGGCCTGCGTCCCCTAGGTGACGTGCTGTCAAACACGCACTCATCAGGGATCAGGTGAGGGACCACGGAAACCACAGGTAGTCTCCTGGGCTTTGGGAAGGAATCGATTATTATTGAGGACTTTTTACAGATGCAGAATTACATTCTGGAATTCTAATTCTGTTTGGTGCAAAGCTTACAAGAAATCACAGCTGAAACATTATAGTATCCGGTATAATGTTCAAGTTCTAAAAGAGCCACAATCTTTTTTTTCTTTAATATTTTTCTTCTTTACTGGGATATAACACTCTACCTTCTACTGCAAATGGTCAAATCTTAGGTGTACTATTCAAGGACTTCATAAATGTGTCTCCCATACCAAGTACTAACCAGGCCCGACCCTGCTTAGCTTCTAAGATCAGAAGAGATCAGGCACATTCAGGGTGGTATGGCCATAGACAATTTCAAACGTATGTCTACAGCCATGTAACTAAACACCTCCCAAACCAAAATCTAGAACATTCCCAGGCCCCAGCAGGCTCCCTGCTGTTCCTTCCCTGTCCATATGAATCCCCCAACCCTGCAAGTAACTGCTACTCTGACTTCTAGTACCACGTGTTATTGAACTTCAAATAGCTGCAATCTTATAACGTGGACTCTTTGGAATCGGCTTTCTTCACCTCAACATAATGTCTGTGAAATGCACTTGCACAAAGCAATAGTTTGTTTTCCTAAATTTCTGTGTGTGCATTTCATTGCTTATGTATACCACAATTTATTTAGTTCATTCTACTGTTGATGGACATTCGGATTGTTTTATGTTTGGGACTGTTACAAATAAAGGTGATAGGACCATTCTCATACATGTCTTTTGGTAGCTATAACACTCGTTTTTCTTGAGTAAACACCCAGGAATTTCTGGGCCATGGAGATATGTATGTTTAGTGATAGTAGACATTGCCAAACTGTTTTTCAAAGTTGAACAAATTTACACTTTAACTATGAACATATGAGAGCTCTAGCTGTTCCCCATTGTTGCCAACACTTGATGTTGACAGTCTTTTTATTTTTGTCATTTTAATGGGTGCATAATAGTATCTTCTAGTGGGTTTAATTTGCATTTTCCTCTTAGCTAATAATGTTGGGCACCTTTTTATGTGCTATTGGCCATGTGGATTTCCTCTATTGCAGGGATCTCTGCAAAGCATCCTATAAAGGGCCTGATAGTAAATGTCTTTGGCTTGCAGGCCATATGGTCTTGTCCCAGCTTCTCAACTCTGCTGTTGTAGAGCAAAAGCAGCCATAGACAAGACATGAAGGAATGGGCATGGCTGTGTCACAGCACAACTTATTTATAAAAACAGGCTAAGGGTGAGGGGGTGGATTTGGGAGTTGGGGCCTTAATTTGGTGACCTCGGCTGTATTGCTAAGTGCCTGCTCAAGACGTCTGACCATTTTAAAACTGTTATCTTTTTCTTATTGATTTGTACACGTTCTCTATGAGTTCTGAATCTCAATTTTATATTTTAATTATTTATCATGTTCCAAAAATTTTTAAAAATCATAATTGTCATACATTGAGTTTGCCCTCAATGTTTCTACCATAGGCCCCTAAGAGACAAGATTACTGTTGTCCCAGGGAGGTTCCTTCTGGTACTTGGACGAAAGAGAGCTGTCTGCTGCCATCTTCACCCAGAGCGACAGTGTGGTGACAGCAGCCCAGAGCACCGTGCTATCCCCTGCACCTCTTGGGGCACCTCGCTGCCTAGGACAAGCTGGGTGAAAATGGCCCTGACTTTGGAATGGTCAGTTTCCAAAAGGAAACTGAGCTTACTGTGACCAAGAATGTATGTGCCATCAGGAACTTTTTCAGTTGAAGGAAATTTTCCAGTCCTTCAGACCAAAGGTGGTCAAAATTGAGGGAGCTGGGAAGGACCCTTTTTTCACTATCAGCCAAATGCTTTTTACATTGAATATCAGTTGATGGTGCGATTGAGGGGAAATTGCCCGATTGTTTGGCTGCTTCACTAGCAAAATGATGACTGTTTTTGTATTGCAAAGCCTTTTTTCATATATGAGCCCCCCGAGAGAGGAAAAGCCATGCACAATGATGTGCCAGGAGCCCTGGCCATTGCTTTGCCTACGTCATCTGAGCAGACATTATGGTCTGATTCTGCAGCAAGAAAACTGAGGCTCAGAATAGTTAAACGAATTGATCAAGATCAGGGATTAAATAATTGACCAGCCGGAAATGCTTTACTCCAAAGTCCACGCTCTTCCCCGCTGGCTGTGCTGAGGTTTCCCCTTCGTGTGAAGATGGGGCTGGGAGGGCTGTTCTCGGAAACCTGGCTGGGTCCCCTTGCTCCATGGAAGAACCTCCAGGTCCAGAGGGAGTCAAAGGACATCATTCTGGGCTCTCCCGCAGGCTGGCAGCAAAACGTGGATGAGAGCCCAGATCTTCTAAGTCCAAAGTCTTCCTCACAACTTCTTCTCTATTTAAATAATTTTAACTTTACTATATCAACCGTAATACAAGCTGTATAGAAACAATTTATTTTGTCTTTTTATGACTATACTTAGTGACTATAATAACATTGAGCAATTGAGATGCTCTATTTGTTGAATAAATAGATCATAAGAAAACAAGTAGTAAGTGGTTTGACTATGTCCTGCAAAGGAGCTCTGATGCCCTTCCCACCTGCCACTCCCTCTGGGGTCTCCATCCAAGGCTGCGAGGGTCGTTGGATGTCCAGGCATCAGCAAAGACCCCAGGCCAAAAAGAAACTCACATCCCCAGGCCTCTTTTCCCTGCACATTAATAAAATTGGTGGATATACAATAGTTTGTTTCCTTTACAGATACTCTAATCACAAAGAAATATATCAAAATATGGAAAATTCTGCTTGTTTAACCCAACTTAGCTTTAGAATTTTAATTATCCTTACTTTCAATTTTATTCATTTCCAAGTATACAATTCCTTGGAAATGTGGAAAACCTATTCTGAGCCCCTAAATGTGGGATTTATCAACCCTTGTATCGTTTATTTTTGTGCAATTACCAACATCATTTCTGAAGAAAGGACTTTCAGGAGTGATAAATCTAAGTACGTCATTTTTCTTGAAGTGTCTTGCTTCTTGATGCATGCTCTCATTTTATACCCGGCTTGGTTTACGGGAAGTTTGGGTAACAGAGCTCTTATGAGTAATTAGTACCCAATTAAGCCGAGGTTTCATGTCTGTGTGAGTCAAGACTCTTTTTCCAACCTCTGGGAAGACTTAAGTAGGTCAGGCCTCTGTTTACAAAGCAAGACCCAACGCTGACTGCCCTGGGCATTTTACAAGTTATTCCTAGTGGCCGGATGACTAAAGCTACTCAATGTTTTTTGCTGGCCCTTACTGCCAGCAAAAGGGGCAAGACTGACCCCCCAGTGGTCGAGGGCCATTCTCTTTGCGCTTGTCCTGTGGGAGTTTCCACAGACAGTGGCGTCAACAAGAAGCTTCATCCTGAAACAAAAGGGAGGTCACAGCCCTGCCTCATGGGTGAAAAGGTCATGACACTGTCCTTCCTTTCATCAGCCCTATTTCGAATAAACAAACTGGAGTGGGAGCTTTTCTACTGATAAGTTTTTGTGTCTGATTTATTTTTTCCCATGTTGTATTACAAAAACTTTCGAATATACAGAAAGGAAAAAAGAAGAATATGATGACCGTTTGTACACTCACTGCCTAGATTCAACAATTGTCAACATTTTACTGAGCCATTTGAAAGTAAGTTTCACTTTAAATATTTCTGCACCTATCTCCTGAGAATAAACACGTTCTCTCACACAGAGTAGCATTATAACAAAAAATGTATTTCACTTAAGTGATCAAAGCAATTAGAATAACATTGGTCATAACATTTCCTTATTATTGTTTGAAAAATCTATAAGATCTGTAGTGATGTACCTTTTTCATCCTGATGTGTCTTCCTTAATTTTTTCTGGATAAGTCTAGTAAAAGATTTATTAATTTCATCAAATATTTTTGCCCAAGGAAATAGCTATGGGTTTTATTCATGGTATTATTATTATTTTTTAATTTTTAATTTTATTGTTGCTGGCTTTTATGTTTGTTTGGTCTTTTTGATTTATAGTTCTTTTTTTTTTTCAGAATATTACGGGGGTACAAACGTGTTGGTTACATGATCTGCTTTTGTGCAGTTTGAGTCAAAGTTATATGTGTGCACATCACCCAGATAGCATGCATTGTACCCATTAGGTGTGAATGTACAACCCCCCCACCCATCTGCTTGGTTTTCATTGAGTTTTACTGCTATAAGTGCACATGAGTGTTGATCAATTAATTCCAACTTAACAGTGAGTACATGTGGTGTTTGCTTTTCCATTCTTGTGATACTTTGCTTAGAAGAATGGTTTCCCGTTCCATCCAGATTGTTACAAATAGATCTTGGTGGCAGCAGCAGATATTCAAATGAGAACTTTGAAGGCTGGGGACTTGCAGCCTAGGGCACGGGCATGGGTGGAGCTGCCACAAGTGCAGACTGTTACAAAAGGTAACAATTTTTTTTTATGGCTGAGTAGTAATCCATATGTGGTATACATATACCACATTTTATTAATCCACTCATGTATTGATGGGTTGATTCCATATCTTTTCAATTGTAAATTGTGCAGCAATGAACATCCAGATGCTCGTGTCTTTTTGATAAAATGATTTTTTTTTCTTTTGGGTAAATACTCAATAGGGTGATTGCTGGATCAAATAATAGGTCGACTCTTAGTTCTTTGAGGTATCTCCATATTACTTTCCATAGAGATTGTACTAGTTTGCAGTCCAAGCAACAGTGTATAAGTGTTCCCTTCTCACCACATTAACACCAGCATCTGTTGTTTGGGGACATTTTGATAAAGTCATTCTCACTGGAGGTAGGTGATATTTCATTATGGTTTTGATTTGTATTTCCCTGATGATTAGAGACTTTGACCATTTTTTCATATGTTTATTGGCCATTAGTCTACTTCTTTGGAAAAGGTTTTATTCATGTCTTTTGCCCACTTCTTTCTGGGATTGTTTAATTTTTCTTGCTGATTTGTTTAAGTTCTTTGTAGATTCTGGTTACTAGTCCTTTATCAGATGTCGAGTATACAAATATTCTCCCATTCTATAGGCTGTCTATTCACTCTGTTGATTGTTTTCTTGGCTGTACAGAAGCTTTTTAATTTAATCAAGTCCCATTTGTTAATTTTTGTTGCTGTTATGATTGCCTTTGAGGACTTCTTCATAAATTCGTTGCCCAGGCCAATATCTAGAAGAGTTTTCCCAACACTTTATCCTAGAATTCTTACAGTTTCAGGTCTTAGGTTTGTATGTTATCCATCACGAATTAATTTTTGTGAGTGGTGAGAGGTGCAGATCCTATTTCAGTCTTCTACATGTGGCTATCCAATTTTTCCAGCACCATTTATTGAATAGGGGTTCTTTTTCCCAGTGTATGTTTTTGTGTGCTTTGTCAAAGATCAGATGGCAATATGAGGTTGGTTTTATATCTGGGTTCTCTGTTCTTATCCATAGGCCTATGTGTCTGTTTTAGTGCCATTGCCTTGCTGCTTTGGCATATAGCCTTGTGGTATAACTTGACATCTGATAAAGTGATGCCTCCCAATTCTTTCTTATTACTTGAGTTTGCTTTGGCTATTTGGGTCTTTTCTGGTTTCATATGAAGCAAACAACTATTTTTCCTAGGTCTGCGAAAAATGATGGTATTTTAATGCGAATTGCATTGACTCTATAGATCACTTTGGGTAATATAGACATTTTAACAATGTTGATTCTGCCACTCCGTGAGCATGATATGCTTTTCCATCTGTTTACATCCTCTGCTATTTCCTTCCTCAGTGTTTCTTAGTTCTTCCTGTAGAGGTCTTTCACTTCATCAGTTAAATATATTCCTAGGTATTTTATTTTTTTTTGTTGCTATTATGAAAGGTACTGAGTCTTTGATTTGATTCTCAGCTTGACTGTTGTTGGCATATATAAATGTTACTGATTTGTATACATTAATTTAGTAACCTGAAACTTTACTAAATTTGTTTATCAATTCCAGTAGCCTCATGGCAGAATCTTTGGGGTTTTCTAGATATAAGATCATATTGTCAACAAAGAATCATAATTTGACCTCTTCTGCCCCCATTTGGATGACCTTGATTTCCTTCTCTTGTTTGATT
>CAUYRT010055717.1:0-11137 GCA_963574885.1 Lepilemur ruficaudatus
ATTTTTTAGTTGTCCAGCTAATTTCTTTCTATTTTTTTTTAATAGAGATGCGGTTTCACTCTTGCTCAGGCTGGTCTCGAACTCCTGAGCTCAAATGATCCACCCACCTTGGCCTCCCAGAGTGCTAGGATTACAAGCATGAGCCACCGCGCCCGGCCCCATAGGACTCTTGAAGACCAGGATTTGGTCTCATCTGCCTGATGCCTAGTGCAGTGCATAATCGGCACTCCAGTTGGTTGAGTGCTATATTCAACACAACCGACTTGATATTTGTGCTTTGAGGACTAACCATTCCAGTTATCCAGAATCCTTCCTTCCAGTTATAATGTTACTCGATCCTTCTGGATGCCTGCCTTTGATCATTCCTGTGTCTCAACTTTGCGTGATGAATAGACCAAAAGGCCACTGAATTCTGGCTAAGCCTCAGTTAACTTGTTTCTAAAATTAGGAAAATAATTCAAAGTTATTGTGGAGTTCATGAGACACTGCAGTGAGTTCTGCTGCTGCTCTCCTTGGAGGTGCGTACAAGCAAAATAAATGAAAAGCATTCTGTTTTCTCACTAAATAAAATCTGATTAAAAGGCTAAGAGGTTAAAGGGCTCACAGTATTAAGAAGAATGGTACTCTATTCACATTAAAAAACTTATTGAACTATTTATGGAATGTCTGCTAGATACAAAGCAGTGGGCAACATAAATCCTGTTTCCTAGAACTTAATTCTAATAGCTGCTTAACCTCTCTAAATTGTTTCTCCATCTGTAAAATGAAAATATTTATACTTATTTCGTAAGGTTTTACGAAGATAAAATGAGACAGTGCGTGGTATACTGCAAGTGCTCAGTAAACGCACACTGTAATTCCTAGTGCTTGTTGACAATAAGGAAATCAGTTGGCTCTGGGAATCTTGGGCTGATGGTGATTTCCCTCATAAGAACTTGTAAAATATGCATTTTTTTACAATTACATTTCTTTACAATACTTCTGCCTTAAGGAAGGTTATGAATATTGTTCCATCTGCAGAAAATACTTTCTGGAGTCTTTTACCTTTGACTCAAAAGCTGGGAGGTTGTTCTTTCACGATCCAATAGGTGGCGCAAGGAGCCACTTGTGTAGGACAAGCGCTGGCCAGCAGAGAGCTTCATCTTCCTGTTTCCAGGAGGCCTTTGTCTTGGAGATGTCTTCCAGTCTGTTACACAGCCACCCCACAAGTAGGTGCATGACGGGCTCCTTAAATATACAGACCATGGTTGTTCTGAGTTTTCCTAAAGCAAATATATGTGGCCTAGAAGGCAGGTGAGAGTGAGTCTAGTGTTCCCTTAATATTTTCCCTTAAATATTCTACTTATCTGAAATTAGTTAACTAAATCAAACTACTTAAATTCCAAACTGCCCTACATAAAAGTTAAATACCATTGGCTCTAAGCATATTTTTATAGAGACACATAGCCCAACAGTCCAGCAGAAGGCCTGTTATCATTATTAGCAGTGCCAACTCTGTAGTTATTGGGTGGCACAGTCTCTCAAGCAGTGGGGCACTGGTCAGTGGGCTGGGGGTGGGCAGGAGGAGGGGGAATGTATGCTGATCAGCAGTGTTTGCTAATTTCTGTAGTGGAAATATTCCTACTATGGCCAATTTTAAGCTACTAAGGTAAAGTCACTTTACGGATAGTTGGGAGGAGATGAGCACAATCTCTTGATCAGGTAATGCCTAAGTCTTATTTTTGGAATATTTCCATCATAACCAGAACTGCTAATAAAATGTCTATATTGATGCTTTGGGGCTTCCTTTTCTCTATCCTCTGATCAAAAAGTAGGGAGCAGGAAGGAAAAATAGGGAGAAGAATGGACCACTAGACTAATCTATAAACTGGACCATTGGCCCTGAATAAAGAAGAGTTCACCTACTTGATAACTTCACCTGCCTGAATGCAACACATTACATAGAGTAAGAGCTCTATAGGACATTGCTTTCTGACTTGTTAATAACGTGGTAATATATTAAATATAGAATTTCAGGTTAGGAAGGGACAATCCACTCTAATTTTAGATGGCTGTAATTGTTCCTTCTATTGTGTCAAAAATCTGCCTGCTTTTTCACTTAAATTCACCTATTGAGTTTCTGGCCTAGGGAGGGAACAGAGAAATACATATCACTCATTTTCTGAACAATAGCCTCTGGGCTAATTGAGGGTGGCGTTTCATCTCTTCTAAGGCTTTATTTCTCCAGGATGAGTAGCACTGGCTCCTACAAACAGTATTTGCAGTTTCTCATCACCCTTATCACGTTTCTCTAGGCATGCTCCAATCTGCCTGTATTCCTCTTAAAATAGGCCCAGTGATGGAACACACTTCCAGCTCAGAATAACAGGAGCTATGACTTGTCCTGTTCTGATTATCATATGCGTATCCATATAGCCCAATATCACAAAGGGTGATTTCTTTGTCAATGCAATGGTATATCACTAGTGGTTTACATAAATTTATAGCTGACTAAAATCCTAAGTCTTTTTAAAACTGTTATTAGACCTCATATCCCTCATGCTATAATTGTATTTTCAGACATCTAAATGCAGTGAATATACTAAAAACCATTGAATTGTACATTTTCAATTGGTGAATTGTATGGTATGTGAATTATAACTCAATAAAGCTGTCAGAAAAATCTAAGTGCAGGAAAGAAAGACAGGTGTATTTTATTAAATACCTGCTAATTTTTGCCAGGCACGTTATGTCATACAATCCTTTCAATAATCCTTCTGGGTTCTAGAGAAATTAAGAAACTTGTCTGAGTAAGGGAGCAAGGATTTGAACTCAGGTCTGCTAAGATGCCCATGATCCTGTCGCTTTCATTCCATAGTACCACACTGCCTCTTTGTCACCCTGCTGCATGCTAGGCATTGTGATTGGTGCCCAGTCGAAGTCAGTGGAAGGAGGTCTTCCAGGCAGGCAGAGCTTTGGGACCATGTGGGCTCTCAGAGTAGTAACAGGTGATATGCTGGTTTAGGGACTGTCAAAGGTAGAAAGATCTAGCAGGCGGCAAAAGGTAGGTGTCCCATAAGTAAGCAAATATGGTTATTGGCAGCAGTGAAATTGGAGGTGGTGGAGTGGTGGGGAGATGTTGGGAAGAGGACTGTGAGTGGCTCAGAGTGGCAGCGCGGGGCAGGTGGGACAAGGGGCAGGTGCAAGGTCTCAGCTTGGTCTGTGTTTCAGTGCATTACCCTGGGAGAATAGATATAAGCAAATCAGAGTACTGATTTGGAAGGGACCAGGGACCTTGTTGGGTGATGGAGGCAGGGGCTGAAGCCTGGGGAATTAAGGACTCAGGTTCTACAACAGGGAATCAGAACCGAGACTCCCAGAACCAAACTGCCCAGGATGAAGGCAGAAGCCCAGAAGCCAGAATTGGGGCGTTTGATCAAAGCCAGGACAAGTCACAGGGTAACCTAACTGTGTCCCCTGAACTACTGAAACAGGGTTCCTTAGAGCCCTTAGCTAGACACAGGATTTGCTCCTGAACCTGGGGCAGGGCCAAAACTTCAGATGAGTGTTAGGTGCCCTAGCAATGGGACTGACCAATTAGTAGAGGAATTGGCGAGACCAATGCCTATCCTGTTTTGTTTTGTTGCTGCAACACACATGACCAAGGCACACATACCCCTGTAGAAATATTCAGTGTTAGAAAAAATTCTGGGTGTGCCATCTGTAATGCCACCTACTTCCCTACTGCACAAGAAAGTAACTAAGAAAGAACATTGTTTCAGGGAGAACCATGAATCTGTTGCATTTAATCTTATCATCAGCAGAAATTGCCTTTGTGCATGTATGATTTTGACAGGCTGTTGTGATGAGACTCCCAGAGTGGGCATGAATAGGCAGCCCCTTTCTGTGCAGTCAGAACCCCTGGCCTAGCCTCTCTTTCTCTGCCAGCCCAGTGACTTAGCCAGGTCTGCTTGGGTTTCAAGTAACAGAGACATCTCACACTTGCCTGAGCTAAAACAGAGCGCATACTGGACACAGGCCAGGGCAGGAAGGGCAGCCGGGCCTCACAGGGTGGGAACAAAGCCCTGAGAGGCCACTGGGAATGGAGACAGCTATGCTCTTGCCACCTCCCTTTTTCTCTTGGGGTGACCTGGTTTCTCATCTCTCTTTCTCCCTGATGCTGTTTCGGTGTCCTCTCTCCATGGCCGGTTTTCTCTGCCTCCCAGGGTACATAGTGAAAATGGCCATGCCAGCCCCCTGTTATATGCTGTCCTAGTTCCAGGGCCAAACTGTGACTGACCAGAGGCCTGTGTCCCAATTTCAGGTGCCCTGGAGAGAGAATATGGTGTCTCGCTTGGGTTAGGATTGTCTGCCCTGATCATCTGTGGCCAGAGCAGCAGAAGAACTTGGGGTGATAGTGGGGCCCACCCTTGGAGCAGGGGTTGACGGAAGCTCTTAAGAAGGAGGCACAGACTGAACAGAAGCCCCTCAAGGTGTCTAACACGGTGTCCCAACAGTCATCCCTGCTGCCTCTGGCAAGACAGCTGGTGGCTCTAAGTCCTCCCCTTCGGGCTGTCTCACTGTTGCTCTGCCTTCTCTCTGAAACACTGAACATTAATTGGACATAGTTTGTTAACCAAAAACATTTTCTCCATAAACTTCTGCAAATTGGAGATGAATGTTTATAACAAAGCCATTTTTTAATGTAAAATAATCAAATCTGGGGACCACATGTTGAAGAGGGAAACCATTTAAACTAAAGACACACCACATATATTGGGACTAAGTCAGTTTACAAGGATCTAGGCCAGGCGCAGTGGCTCACGCCTGTAATCCTAGCACTCTGGGAGGCTGAGGCGGGTGGATCGCTCAAGGTCAGGAGTTCAAAACCAGCCTGAGCAAGAGTGAGACCCCCGTCTCTACTAAAAATAGAAAGAAATTAATTGGCCAACTAAAAATATATAGAAGAAATTAGTCGGGCATGGTGGCTCATGCCTGTAGTCCCAGCTACCTGGGAGGCTGAGGCAGAAGGATTGCTTGAGCCCAGGAGTTTGAGGTTACTGTGAGCTAGACTGATGCCACGGCACTCACTCTAGCCCGGGCAACAGAACGAGAGTCTGTCTCAAAAAGAAAAAGAAACAAGGATCTACATGTGCCTAACAATATATTTTACAACCAAAAAAATTACCATGTGTAGCATACAAGTAGTTTATTTGTGAAGTGTCTTTTTAAACAGCCCTCATGGTATGTCTGATGAAAACATTCTTATTCACACTTCTTCAAGTGGCCAAACAATGAAATCTGAAATTAGAGGTGAGAAGCAGAAAATCTGGAGGTTCTGACCTAAGAGGGTTCCTGCTTCTGACTTATAAGGTGGTATTAAGGGAACTATGGGGCAAGTTGTTAAATGCAAAGGCTATACTCTTACGCTCTGAGAGCAACTAAGACTCCTTCCCCTGCAATCTCCAATGGTGAATGATGTTGATGATGGTGATGATGATACCACCTCAACACTTATTTTGCGCCAGGCACTGTGTTAAGCATGTCACATGGATTATTTCGTTTAATCTTTACAACATCCTTATGAGGCTGACAGTATGATTATCCCCATTTTGCCAGATAAGGGAACAAAGGCACAGAGATGGTTAAGCACCATTCCTAAAATCTCATGAATAGTAACTTGCAGAACTAATATACAAACCTAAGTCTGCCTGAAGCTGAAGACCTCTGATCTTAACCAATATACCATACTTAGCTCTTCTACCAAGAATTTTTTATAATTTTTGAAAATGAAGCTCCAGAGTGGGCATTGGGCCTTCCTGTCATTTTCACAACTCTTTAGGTCTTTTTATTTCCAATGCATTTGAACAAGTATTTTTTGTGTCTCCTATGAGGATGGCACTGATCCTGAGGACAATGTAAAAATGCTTAAGGCCCTCTTGGGGTTTTCAAGGAGCTCAAGGTCATCTGATGTTAAGGAAGAGGCTGTGCAAGTGTCATTATAACGTGATGCTGAATATGATGCGCCATCCTAGAAACACAAGGCTCCAGGGGATTAATGGAAGGTGTGGTCATGTCCACTAAGTATATAAAATTTATGATGTGCCGCATATGTATGCTGTTAGATGAATCATGTGGGAGAGACAGAAATCCCATGTTGGTCAGAGTGATCAACAATTCCCAGGTGTGATTCTCTCAGCAGGACCAGTGTGACTTCTGGTAACTCATGTAGCCATGTCTTTAAGTGAACCATGGAAGGAAACCCCCATGAGGAAGACACGAGACTTTACAGGAAGGAATGGATCCTAGACGGCCTGACTCCTGTTGCATGTTCTCAGTAAACGCTGCCCTTGAAGCAAATACTGCTGTCGTGAGCTGCCAGCCGGCAACCTAAGGCAGGGATGACAGGGAGAACTGCAGGGGAGAGCTTCAGAAAGAGCTCTTTCCTCAATGTGACACTTTAGATCTCAAGGATCTCTCCAGAACAGTCCCAGGAATAAATGGAGACACCTTGTTCTTTGTACTCTGATTGCAGAAACCAGCCTATCATCTGCCACCAGCTGGACCCCGTGAATCTTGGTGCTGCCTGCCACCCAGACATCTGAGACTGCACTGATTACACGCTCTGCCCTCCACTCCCATTACCAAGCCCGGCTTTCGGTTCAGGTAATATGAGTCCAGCTGCGCCTTTCTGCACCCCTGAAGTCTGCAGCAGTCTGTGATCAGGGCTCAGAGGCTTCGCCATGGCAGTGGAAAGCGGGATGCACCCCAAACTTAGCTAACTTGAGATGATGTCGCTCTAAAACTCCTTTTCATTCATATACAATTTTATATTACAAAGCCCAGCGCAATCATCATTAATTAAACCTGCCACTCCTTGCCCTCTGGGCTAGGGTGGAATTAGTCTGCTCATTTTACAGCTGACAAAACAGAAAGGCTTAGGGATTTGCTGAAGTGAAGTGGGGTTCAAGGAAGCCTGGCCGGATTTCCTTTCTAGTTCATTCTTCTTTGCCTGGAAGAAAGAGTCCCTCAAAGTGCTCAGCTCCTGACTCCAAGCAGTTTAAGGAAGTCAGCTGGGAAGAGGAGCTGGTAGGGCAGCAGCCGTGGCAGTCTAGGACAGAGCATCAGCATGGGGTTTGGATTATTTGCAAACAGCCATATCATATTTTTCTGGTTCTCGGTGGATATTAAACACACACACACACACACTCACACACACAGGAGCTTCTACTGTCCAGTCAGGGAGCAGGAGCAGGACCTCGGGACACAGCTGCAAGGTCACTTGGCAGCAATGCTATGTTTGACCTGGTCGCCCACCCATTACCTGCACTTCAACTCCCTTTATATTACCAGATCCTTTATATTAGAATCTTAAACTCAAAATCAAAACTATCCCAAGAGCACGCCCAGTCCGACATTTTGCGGGGCCCGGGGCAAGAGTGAAAATGAAAACCCACATGTCATACGTCTAAATACTTAAGAATTATAGCCAAAGCCAAAAAACTAGTTTTTTTTACCAGATATACTTTTATAATGACACAGGAAAATCCGTTTGTATTTAGAATATTGCAGCTCCTCAGAGCTCCACACCACAACACAGTGCTTCAGGGAGGGCAGTCCTAGCCCAGACAGATGCCTTTCCTTCCCACCCCCGGGCCAGCCCACTTCGTGAAGGGCATCACACAGGCAGGATGCGCACCTCCCCCCTCATGCCCAAGTTCCGGCCATAGCTCCACCTCTTTGTGGTTGCCACTTGGGCCTATGGTGCCACACCAAGTGTACAGTCTATCCTCAGAAGAACAGGGGGAAGAGGCCCACACCAGTCCTAGAAGCAAGGCAGGGAATTCTGGGGTCTGGGTACCTGGAATACAGCCTAAAAAGGGGGCATGGCCCTGGTGAGCAAATCCACTTAGCCATGGACTCCTTGCCCAGTGGGGAGGACTGAGCAGAAGAGGACAAGGGTAGGCTCTCTAAACAGTGGGCCCCAGGGGAGGGGCCCCTCTTGCTAGACCTAATAGCAAATCATATGTGCCCAAATTATAGATAAGCCAAAGTAGGCACAATCTCCAGTAGGCATAAGAGCAGGAAACAAATGAATGAACTCTGTAATTAAATTACTGGTGAGGTTGGGCTCCCATTAAAAAAAAACAGATATCAAAACTCTAGAGGGTGATCCTAGGGTGGGTGCCACTACTGTCCCCTCCCCAGAGTGGACCAATGGGAGGAAGAAGAGAAGCATGACTCCCCGGACACTGGACATTGCTTTGCAGGGGTCTTTGGTTGTAAGAAGGTTGTAAGAAGCTGTAGGACAAAATGGATCCTTTGTCCACATTATTTTCCTCAGAATTAGGGGTCATTATCCCAGACCTGGTTTGAGATGCAAAGAAGTTAAAATTATGAGCATTCTCATTGTTAACCCATATCTCAATTTTGTTGAAATTAATGATTTACAACATTTAATGTTATGAGAAATATGTCCACATGTAAAAAGTATTTTTATCACCAAATTCTCAAGGCAAAAGATACAAATAGGGAAATATGTACAATGTTTATTTTGATGCTAATTTGTTGTTCTGCATTTCTTTTCTTTTCTTTTCTTTTTTTTTTTTTTTTTGACACAGGGTCTTTCTCTGTCGCCAGGCTGGAGTGCAGTGGTGTCAGCTTAGCTCACAGCAACCTCAAACTCCTGGGCTCAAGCGATCCTCCTGCCTCAGCCTCCAAAGTGGCTGGGACTACAGGTGCGCCATCATGCCTGGCTAAGTTGTCGTGTATTTCAATACTAACAGCATTGAATTCTGGATTCTTGGTTCACAAAAGGTCTAGTCCAATCTTCTCCAACAGCATTGTCCCTAATAAATGAAGGACACATTTTTCAATGATCTTTGGAGGCTGGTCCTTTAAATTTTTTTGCTTTTAATATGGAGAGAAAAATTCAGCCTACATCTGAATTAAAAAGCTGATTCACATCCTCAGGTTGTGGTCACTTCTAGGGTGTGGACAGGTAGGTCCTCCCTCCTCCCCTGACAACCTTCTCCCCTACAGATCCACTGTCTGTTCAGATAGAGCCACTCCACAAAGCCGGGGACAATTTGTGTGCCCCTACAGACCCCATTTCTGGTTGTCACTTGAACACAGCTTGGCCTGTCTACTAGTGTGTTGCAGCATGCACAAGTATCCAACTTCCTGAAAGCAGCCCTGAAACGCCCTCCAACACAGTTCGGGTTCCCACGTCATTGTGATTCATCCTCTGCCTATCCAGTTGAGGCGAATTGTGTGTCTAATGTAAGTGACTCAGTGCTGGTCAGCAGGACCTTGCTGGGATGGTCCTGCCCTGCCATCTAATGAGAAGCATGGCTCTTGGGTAATGCTGATGTCATTTTATCGGGTGTTGTAACCTTCCATTTATCCAGAATAGTTAGTGAACGAGATGGTCTAACACACTGGGTAATCTGCTTAATTATAGACTACCAGTTTTGAAAGAAATATAAACTAGTTTTGAAAGAACTATAAACTAACACAGCAGATCACCAGCATATCACAATTCCGCCCAGTACTGTAATTACTTATGGGCGTGCCCCATCCCTCCTGTAAGGCCACAGGCGTCTTAAGGGATGGTCTGTGTTTTATCTTTATTTCTCTTATAGTACCGTGGAAGTTGCTTTGTGTATTGTGGGTGCTAAAAAAAATTTTTATTCAATGAATGAAAATACATAATACAAACTATAATTTACCAACATGACCTAATTTTTCTTTGATAACTCAGAAAGCCCTGGAGGATGGCACAGTTCTTCAGGGTTGTTACTATGTGTCTTATCTCAGGGGATGTTTAAGTACAGGTCAAGTGGTTTAAAGGGAAATTCTGCAGGGACTGGAAGATAGGACTTCATATCTACCAACTCATTCCAACTCTATGAGCCTGTGTTCAAAAGTCAAACATAGAAATGACTGCATTTATTATTACCTAATACCACATCACAGTGCAATTGTTTATGAAACCAGCAGATTACAAATGAAGGGTGGTTAATAACTTCTGTTTATAAGCCTTAACCAGAATTCATAGTCCCTGAACATGATAGGTCAAGAAATCTATCTTTGAGATGTTCTGAAAAGATAGAATAACATTATTGCTGTTAGTGTGTTATTAGCATTATTTAATTTTATTAAAGCCCGATCATTAGATTATAATTTACTAATTAATGCAAACATATTTGTCACTATGTGGATAATGTATGCCAAGCCCCGTGCTAGTCATTAGGGATACAATGTGAATATAATTCATGCCCTCAAGAAATTTAAATAATTCATCTCTAAAAACATTTCATTGTGCAGATCATTTTACAGCACTTTAAATGTCAGTGCAGGAAATTAGCCTGGGTGTGATGTGACCCTCTTGCCTGTCCTGTAACTCACTCAAAATACAGAACAATACAAAGAAAAGAATGTCAATGTTAGCTTAATTACTTGACATTAGTCTTTTTCTCAAAAACACAGCATACAGAATGTTCATTTAAGAATCTAGTTTTTTGCACTTTCAGAATTCTGGGTAAATATGCTTCTGCATGTAAGGTGATTTTCATTTCCGTTTGGTACAATGTCTGTGGGTCACCCAGGAACTTGAGAGTAAAGCAGCTGCCCCAGGTGTGAGGAAATAGCCATCAGAGTAACCCCAACCCCCCACCCTGGTTGTTCAGTGGGTGTGACAGTGACAGCAGCAGCAGCAGGGAGTCCTGCCCTGGGACTTAGAAGCAACTCAGGAGGCAGGGACAGGTGTTCTCGGTCCAGTTTGTCAGGAACTCTGATAATGGATGCTGTGTCCCTTCCTGGCAGCTTCTTGTAAACATGCTGATTTTCAACTTGCCAGTAGGACTTCGCAATTTAGTATCTTTTCTATCTAGAAATAAGGGCTTAGATTAAATCAGTGTTTCTCAACATTATGCAAAACACAGGTCCCATAAGATGCTCCATCAAAAAGGAGTATGGGGAGGCCGGGTGCAGTGGCTCACACCTGTAATCCTAGCACTCTGGGAGGCCAAGGTGGGCGGATCATTTGAGCTGAGGAGCCCGAGACCAGCCTGAGCAAGAGCGAGACTCCGTCTCTACTAAAAATGGGAAGAAATTAGCCGGACAACTAAATATATATATACAGATATATGTATGT
>CAUYRT010055718.1:0-21362 GCA_963574885.1 Lepilemur ruficaudatus
AAGAAGCCACTCACCATCTTGAACTAGTGTCACATGATGAAAATTGTATTTAGGAAGTTGAGATTGTCATTATGATATAAGATGGATTAGAGGAAGGTGAAATTAGGGCATTTATTTTAGAAGAAATTTTATTCAGATTTGCTGGAGACCAGGTGGTATTCAAGAATTTTTTTTTTAATGTAAATATTCACATCATTTTTTTCTTTATTAAAGTGTAATTTACATATCATGCCTTTACTCCATTTTAAGTATACGATTAAATGGTTATTAGTAAATTTACCAAGTTGTATAGCTATTCACATAAATCAGTTTTAAAGGATTTCCTTGCCCCTATTGAGACCCCTAATTCCCATCCCCAAATACATTTCAAGCATGCCCCTCCCCTCCACAGCGCTCACCACATCTCTCAAACGTGGGTCTACCCCCCACCCCCCAAATCCCTAGTGAACACCACCATCATTTGAGCACTGTAGTGTTAATCAGCTAGTACCAATTTGATGGCGAGTACGTGTGGGGCACATTCTTCCAGTCTTGTGTCACCTCGCTTTGAATAATGGGCTCAAGCCTAATCCAGGATAATATAAGCAGTGCTAGCTCACTGTCATTTCTTAAAATTGAGTAATATTCCATTGTAAACATATACCAAATTTTAATAATCCACTCATGAACTGACAGGCACTTGGGTTGTTTCCATGACCTAGCAATAGTGAATTGTGCTGCCATAAACATTTGGGTGCAGATGTCTTTATAACAGAATGTCTTATGCTCTTTT
This sequence comes from Lepilemur ruficaudatus, assembly GCA_963574885.1. Lineage (NCBI taxonomy): Eukaryota > Metazoa > Chordata > Mammalia > Primates > Lepilemuridae > Lepilemur > Lepilemur ruficaudatus. Next base: position 773 of record CAUYRT010055718.1, read on the forward strand.
GGGTAGATGCCTAATAATGCTATTGCTGGATTGAATGGTAATTCTATTTTTAGCTTTTTGAGGAATCTCCAAATTCTTTTCCACAGAGGTTGCACCAGTTTGCAGTCCCACCAACATTGTAAGAGTGTTCCTGTCTCTCCACATCCTCATCAGCATTTGTTGTTTTGGGATTTTTTGATAGAGGCCAATCTCACTGGGGTTAGGTGTTATCTCATTGTGGTTTTGATTTGCATTTCTCTAATGATTAGAGATGTTGAACATTTTTTTTTATATGTTTGCTGGCCATTATTCTGTCTTCTTTGGAAAAGTTTCTGTTCATCTCCTTTGCCCATTTATAAATGAGGTTGTTTGATTTTTTCTTGTTAATTCTTTTGAATTCTAGGTAGATTCTTATTATCAGATATTTGTTGGAGGTGTAGAGAGCAAATATTTTCTCCCATTCTGTAGGTTGTCTATTTGCTCTAGTGATAGTTTCTTTGGCTGTGCAGAAGCTTTTTAATTTGATCAGATCCCATTTGTTTATTTTGTTGCTACATTAATTGCTTTGGGGGTCTTCTTCAAGAATTCTTTGCCTAGGCTGATGTCTGAAAGGGTCTTCCCAACATCCTCTTCTAAGATTCTTAAGGTTTCATGCCTTAGGTTTAGATCTGTTAACCATCTTGAGTGTATTTTTGAATGGAAGTTTCAACTAACAAGAAAAAATCAAGGAGTACAGTACTAGAGAAAAATTCACAGGCTTACAGGCTTCCGTTGCTTGTAAAGTCAGAATGCCAGAGCTGGGATCTTTCTTCTGCCACTTTTACATTACTGGGCAAACTAGCCAAATGGCAGGAAGGCAGGCTCTTGCCCGAGTGTTAATTGTGGCTTCATCTCTTAGCAATTGCACAACCTTGGGGAATTTAAGCCTTGCTTTTCTCACATGAAATATATGAAACACAATGTTACCTATATCACAGGCCAGGATGAAAAGAGATAATGTAAGTGACATACTCAGTAGAACATATGGCCAGAGCAGGCACCCAGTAAGCCAAGTTACTTATTGTATTTGTGTGTTCTTGGGCAAGACGCTTAACCTCTCTGAGCTTTAAAACACTCAAATGTGAAAGGAGGTGAATCAGAGCTGTCTTGAACAGTTACTGTGAGAATGAAAAGACAAGATGGATATAAAAGCACTGTGAAACAATAATTTGTTACATAGATACTAGCTTTTATGGTTATTGTTGTTCATAATAACTGATGTCATATATAAATTATGGGTCCAGGATTTGAGCTAAAATAGCACTTCTGCATTTAAATAGTCTATTGAATTTATGAGCGATGGGATAATCTACACAATATTCTTAGGTTAAGGGCCTGGCCTTGGCATTCAGTGCTGAGCTGGCCGAGGAAGGTGACAGAGTTTCATGCTATGGTGACCCCAGATCATGTCATGAAGGACTTTCAGATTATCCAGGTGTCCAGATGCCCATGTTGCTCTGCTGAAACCTAAAGAGACTTCTGAGCCCATTGTGGATGCTCAGTAATCCTGTCTGCTGATGAATAACTCAGGTCATGCTCATCTACTCGATCCACAAACAATTCTTAAACACTTACCATGTGCCGTGCCTAATGCTAGGTGCTGTGACTATGGGGAGGAATCATTCAAGGATGCTACTTAGAGGTGCTTATAGTATTAAGAGCCGTAAATTGGGAAACCAAGTGCCAACTGCAGAAAAGCCACATGAGCCTTCTAGGTGATTCAGGCTCCTGCGCTGAGCATTGTGCGGTACAATGGAGACAGGTCAGGTACAGTGCCAGGAGGCTCGGGCTCAGTCAACTGCTAGCTGTGCGATGTTGGTCAAGGGACCTAATCATGCAGGCCCTTGGTTTCCACATCTAGAGTGTGGTAGCTATACACACCTCCTATGGTTATCACACATATCAAAAGTGAGAATCACATCTGCTCAAGAGTAAGCTCTCAATGCCTGGCAACTGGTTTTACTATAGGAGAAAGATATAACATCTACACAGACGGGACGAACCCTTTCCAAGTGACCATATTTCTCTTTACTTGTTGTCTACAGCTAAAGGTAAAAAAGTATAAAAACAAGACTTTTGATTAGAGGAAGTTAATTTCTGTTGTTATTTTCCATCAGCTAAACTCTGGGATATATTCTTTCATGTGTGTTATTTCTGTAATCCCTAAAACAGGCTAAAAAGGGAAATATTATATCCCCATCTTACGGATGAGAAAGCTGAAGCTCTGAGAGCCTAAAATTTCCTGCCCAAGAAGCACAGCTAATCAGAGATAGGCTAAAATTTGAATCCAAGTACTTTCTATCTTACCATGTAAGAGAAAACTTATCTACAGTTATCTCCTCTTATTCTCGGTCTAGAAATTTGAACTTTTAGTTTATTTGTCACTGCTACCAGTCATATAGTCTGGGTTATATATAAAATCATCAAATTTTTCATTATTTTGACCAAAGGATGTACTTATGTATCTTTGAGGATGATCTTTGAATCTATAATTAATGCTATATACTTCATTGATCCATGAATTAAGACAAATTACTTTTTGAATCTGCTTATATTTCCATAACAATATACCATTGCAAATAATTACTATGGCAGGCATTGTAATCAATATGAGGGGATGTGATGGTAGAAATTAATATCTGTTGGACATCTACCATTTGCTAGGTGCACTACATATTCCATGTATACCAGAATTCCATTCAATCCTCAGAAGATTCATTCAGTTAATAGAGGGTTATTTGGTGCCTCCTCTGTTTCAGGTGTTCTAGATACTGAGGGTACAGAATCAAACAAAACAGATCCCATGACTTTGTGGAAATTAACGTTTTCTTGGGAGACATAAATAATAAGCAAAATACACATGCCAGATGAAGGGAAGTATGTAGAGGAAGACAAATCATAGGAAGGGGTGGGGGTATTGGGGGGTGGTGGGGAGTTGCCCACATTCAATAGGAAGAGTCTCCCTGAGGCAGGGACTTTGAATAAAGATATAAAGGAGGTGAGGGAGGGAGCAGCTTGACATCTGGGGAGGAGAGTTTCAGAAAGGAACAAATAGCAAGTGCAAAGGCCCTGAGGTAGGATTATGGCTGGTATGTTTGAAGAACAACAAGGATGCAGAGTGCCTAGAGTGGAGTGAGTGAGCAAGACACTAGTAGGAGACGGTACAAGAGAGATTGTAGGGACCTGATCATATAGGGCCCTGTAGACTGTTGTAAAGATGTGGGTTTTTATTCTAAATGAAATGGAAGCCACCAGAAGGTTCTAAGAAGAATGATGTGACCTGACTGACATTTGAAAAAGATTCCTCCAGATGTTAAGGGAAGATAGACTGTGTAAAAAGCTTTTGCAATAATCCAGGTGAGACAGGATGGTGACTTAGACCTGAGGAGTGGCTGTTAAAGTGAGGACAAGTGGTTGGATTTGGGATTTATTTGAACAGTAGAGCTGACAGCATTTTCAGCATGAAAGAAAGAGAGGAGCCAAGGGTGACTCAAGGGCTTTTGAAACTGGAACTAGAAGAATGGAATTGCCTCTAATGGGGACAGAGAGGACGACTGACCGAAGAAGCTACTAATTAGCATCTTGCTCACACCCTCACAGGGAAGCGTTACCTCACACAACCCTGTCTCCCTCACTGGGCAAGATCCACAAAATGACTGATTCACGTCACTCACGTTCATAAGCCGGCATGGTGTGGATGAAAGACTCACTGAGAGCTCTGAAAATGACTCTTCTTCATCCCCTTCAGGCTAATTAGGAAACAAATTCTTGTTTTGAAATTGGAGTGCACTAGCAAACCCAAGCCAAACTCTTGGTCAACTTGTTGATTATGGAAAATGGAGTTTTCCTGGCAACTTCTCCATTTGTTTCCACTGCTTTTCCTTATCCAAGAGATGGATCTAGATGCCAAATTCTTCTTTTTCTACAAATTATATCTCCTTGGATAACCTCTCTGAAGGGTGTGGAACCTCCATAGTGGTTATTCATAGTTGGTCATTAGACTAAAGAGCATTAACTAGAGGCAAACAAATACGGATGTATGACTGGCTCATTGGATTCATGAAAGGATAACTTGAGTGAAGTTACAAGACATGGCACCCCTGGCAGGCATGGACCTAACTCAGCCCTTCTAGGAGGAGGATGTTTATCTGCTTGGCCACCTCTAGGCCCCAGAGTAACCAAGGCAAGACCCAACCTCCAAGACCAGATGTCTTTCTAGCCCAAAGGTCTTCTAACTCAGCATTTTATAGCAGACAGCAAAGGGATTCGTTGAATATGATTGAATTCCTCACCCTGGAATGAGAACTACATAAAGCAAGTTCATAGTTGGCTCGGGCATACCTGTATATAGTACACCATAATTAACATAGCGAGTACTAATGCAAGCTCCTGTTATTTTCCTCCAAGGAATGTGAGTTTATCCAAGCTGGTATGTACATTCATGCATTCATTCATTCATTCATTTGAGAAATATTTAGAAACCCTGTTCCAGGCATTGTGCTGGAAAGCACTAGGGTGGCTTCAAGAAGCTCACAATCTATTGTGGGAAGGGGCAGAAGGGACAGCACACATGCCTGTGATATTCCAGGCACTTTATTAGCCTCTGAGGACATGGCAGTGACAAGACAGGTAAGGTCCCTGCTCACAGAGACTGACATAAAATAAATAAGAAAACATACAAATGTGATTAGATATGTGATTATTTCAGAAAGTGCTATGATACAGACAAGAAAAGGTGATGACCGGATAGATAATGAATAGAGGAGAAGGTTGAGGTATTTTAGAAAGAGTGGTTAGGACAAGGTACAATGATGAGAAGGAAAATATGCCTGAAAGAAGGAACACAAATGCAAGGGTAGTTGAGGTGGGAAGATACAGGAAAAGAGGGGAAAGGAAAAGATAGAAGGCCAGTGTGGTTAGATCTTAGCGAATGAGGGAATTAGTAGAGGGAAATGAGATCAGAAAGAGAGAGAGGCAGGGGCCAGATCATCAGGCCTTTGCAGGCCATGGTTAAAGAGTTTGGTTTTTATTATCAGTATAATTGGAAGATATTGGAGGGTTTCCTGCAAGGATTTGATATGACCTAATTTATGATTTAATCTAACTTTATGCAGGGCAGAGAATGGACAAGAGGAGCCAAGGTGGAAACAGGGAAACAGAAGGTTCTTGCAGGTGAGAGACAACAGTGACTAGGACTGGTGTTGTATTAATAGCAGTGGAGACACTGAGGAATGGTGAGATTTGAGATCTATTTGGAGAAAAGAGTAAGGGAAATAGAGCACTCAAAGATGGCCCCTGGGTTTGGGACTAAGGTACCAGTGGATGCCATTAAATTAGATAGGCAAGCCTCAGAAAGGAAAGAAATCATGAATCAAGAGTGTTTTTAGGAACCTGTTAAGTTCAAGATGGTAGTTAAATATCCTGGTCTGAAGCTCAGGAGAGAGGTACACACTGAAGTCATAAATGAGAGAGTTATCACATATACTTGGTATTCGAATTTTGTGGACAATATTGCTCAGGAGGAGATTTAGATATAGAAGAGAAGAGAGAGGGATAAAGATTGAGCTCTGAGGCATTCCAACATCCAGACCAGAGGCAGCAGAAGAAAAGAAACCAAAAAGTATGAGCCAGTTGTAGGAGGAAAAACAAAAGGCTGATGTCACAGAAGCCAAGAAAAGAAGGTATTTGAAAACAGGGGAAGTGATCATCTTTTCCAAAGGCTGCAGAGAATTTAAGGAAAGTGGTAATAGATAATTAATCACTGGATTTGGCAAGATAGAGTTCATGGGTAATCTTGACCATAGGTATTTTAGTGGTGCTGTATGTGTAGGAGGATACTGTAAAAACACAAAGAATAAATCATTCTGGAAAATGCACTTTGAGGGACATAATATTGTACTGAAAAGTAAAAGTTTGCAGGGGAGTTAGGCAAAGACAAGTGTTGGGGAAGGGTACTGTAGCAGAGATTTCAGCATAATTAAAGGATCAAAGTTAGAGAAATGTCATTGTGTAGGGGGAACCACAGCCATTTGGTATTGTTGAAGAATAAAGTGCTGAGCTGGGGGGGGTAGGAGTTCTGTTAGAGGGTTGTATCATGAAGGACATGGTGGATGTTACCTGTAGGAAATGAGGAAGCACTGAAAGGTTTAATTGGGAAAGTGGCATTGCCTCTTCTGCATTTTCAGGAAGGTCGCTCTTCAATATGGACTATGGCAGACAAAAGAGACAAGGAAACCACAGATGAGTTGTTGAAATGTTATAGGTAAAGTACAATAAGGATACCAACTTGGGTAGTTATTTGAGATAGAATAGAGAAAATTGTCTAGAAATACTGAGGAACTAAAGTTGACATGTCTTTATTGATTAGCCAAAATGTCTTCTAGGTTTCAGCCTTCAGTGACGGGGTGGATGGCAGTGCCAGCATCTGTGAGGGGTAAGACTGGAGGAGGAGCCAGGTCAAGCAGAGAATTTATAAGCTCGGTTTTGCACCTGTTGACATTAAGGTGTTTGTGGAATATGCTTATGGAGTTTTCTGGTAGATGGCTGGGGGGTGGGTATTGATTTGAAGTTTTGTGAATAAGTGTAGAGAAAATACATCTGGTAACTCTACACCTTTCTTAATAAAAAGCAAGGTGCAATTTAGAAATTCTGACTGCAGACACATTCCCCTGAACCTTGCTCTCACCATGCATGGCTGGGAGCATAACAGAAGGTACGCAGTGAACTGCCTTTGCTCTACAATCAGAGGTTACCTTTGTGTGACTTGCTCTCAAACATCAATATCTCTCATGCCTTGACCTGTTCAAATGCTGGAATTTCCTTGCCCAAACCTGCCATTGTGACCTACCTGACTTGAACTGTCTCTGTTTACTATTTGAACTTAACCTGAATAGCATTCTTCATCCAGTCTTGTTGGTTGCTCCAGGCTCAACCTATTGCCCTGCATTTCTGAAAAATGAGGAAAATGGGCTTTGGTTGGAGACCAAACTGGTCAAAAGAGCTTGAAACTAAATCTAGAGAGAACAAATGCAGACCAAACTGCAAATCCATACTCTGTGAATATGAATATATATGTGTATACATATTTTCTGGAATTAATGAAAAATATCCAAGGTATTTGGCAATTCAAAGATTTTGGCAACTTTAGCTCTTGCTAGTTTTAATAGCATTGTAGCAGTGTTTTGAAGAGTTAGTGGAAGGTGAGGAAACAGAAGTAGTGAGTGTAGACTACTCTTTTGAGAGGTTTGAGAGGCTTGGATTTAGAAGAGAAGGAGAGAGATTGGACAGTTACTAGAGGGATATGTAAGGTTGAAGACATATTCTCATTTTTTTTAGGATAGAGACACTTGAAAATGTTTATTGGCTCATGAGAAGGAATGAAAGAGTAATTCAGGAGGTAAGTGGGATGATTGAAAATGTCAAGTTCAAGTGGAGACAGGGGAGGATGTACTCAGGACTCAGGTGAGTGGCTGGCTGTGATCAAGAGGAAGGACAACTCAGTCTCAGAGACTGCAGGAGAGTAGTTGGTGTGAATGTAGATAAGGTAGCCAGAGGGACTGAGAAGCTCCGTTTTCTACAACTCTTAAGAGGTACAAGATCATTGCTGAGAGTGGCAAGGGTGGGTGTTGGGTAGGGCGTTTGGTGCCAGTGAAGGCTTGGAAGGGCCTAAGTGAGAAATTGAAAAGGGAGATAACCGAGAGTTGGTAAAGAGGCTGATGAACTATATTTGGTTCAATTTGGAGGCCGTAAGTTTGTAGAGTTGCCAGTCTGCATGGCTGCATGCTTTTGTAGAAAGAAGCACTAAGCATTTGGGTGTAGAAGTGGAAAAAGAAATGAAAAAAAATTAAAATACTAAAACAAAATTACATTTATATTAACTGATACAGAAGAAAGATGGGGAGAAAGAAAACTGTGGCCATTGATGAAAGAGTAGTTCAGTGGTCCATTATGGTGCTTAGGTTGGGTAGAAAAAGTTGGGAGATTAGAATACAACTGACAGACTAAGAAAAAATGAAAGATTCAAAGTACCAAGAAGATTGAAGGACAGTTAAGACAGAAACAAGATATTGAGGGGCCTGGGAGGTGGTCTATGTGAGAAATTGCAGCTCAATATTTCAGAGGAGGAAGCATTCAAAGTCATGACAAAGTCTTGGGAATGGTCATAAAAGTGAATGATTGAGTTGGAATGGAACGGAGTGGAGGTGAAGGCCACAAGGGCTGATGATGTTAGAGGTAGGATGGCTCATCAGCATGGAAATTAAAGTCACTCTCATCATGACATGGAAGTTGATGCGGGGCCAGAATCCACAATGAATGAGGGGTAGGGACTGTGAAGTCAATAGAAGACAGTGATGGGTGAGGATAGAGGTTGTAGGGATAGGAGTTTTTATGAGAAGGTGGACGAATCATATTTATAGGGCAGGAGGTAAAAGGATCTACATATGGTGAGGTTAACATAGGAAGATGTGTTTACAATGAAGGGTTGCAGAGGAGGGTTGCAGAGGTCTTCCTGGAAGCATTTGAAAGACAGAGGAGCAGTAATATTGGGAACAGGACCAGGATACAAATAGGAGTAAGGAAAGATGACTGTGTGGCTTTATGTTTTGGACAGCAGCCCCTGAAAGGAAGCAGGTAGAATGTGCTGGCTGCACAAATTCACAGAGAACATTGGCATAAAGAAGTAGACTTTGAGACTGGTGATACTTGCAATTTGGCAGCCTATTCTAATGACTGGTATAGGAATAAACCTTCAAGGTCAGTGACTCAGCAAAAGGCTCTAATGCTGACACAGAGACCGGAGGGTGTAGGCGGAAGCTTCATTTGTGCTCATTGAGTCCTCTTTCCCTGGCATAGTCAACTTTCTTCTTCTTTCTTTCCATGTGCTCCTTGGTATTCTTTTCCCTTGTCATTCAGCCATGAAATGTCAATCTCTTTATCAATCTTTAAGTCCTCATTCAATGGTTCAATGTTCACTTTGTGTACTTTGTCAATTGATTTCTATGCAGGTTTTTTACCCACAACATATTATTAAAATGCCTGTTATTTACCCAATAAAGCAGGTCTGTCTTAAGTCTCTCTTTGAGAAGCTCCACTGCTTTTAGTAGGAAGTATAATTTCCTCATTGGGATTCAAAGTAAAAGTTGACAACTTCTTTACTCCTCTCATGAGGCAACAATATTTAAACCTGGTCACTTCCTGTTTAATGTCATTTAATTTCTTCCTGTGGATTCCCATTTCCAAAGCATTCTTGTTTTACCACTTCACACTAACTCTCATTTGGGAGACGTAATAATTGTTGATAACTTAAAACAGAGTATGTGTTTTGCTCTTTATCTATACCTGCACAGGTATAATTTCCACTGCCTGGGAGTCATCTAGGATGCTCTGTGTAAGCATAAATAATGTAAGAATGACCTGAAAGATCTGGTAACTCTACACCTTTCTTAATAAAAGGCAAGGTGCAATTTAGAAATTCTGACTGCAGACACATTCTCCTGAACCTTGCTCTCACCATGCACAGCTGGGAGCATAACAGAAGGCACACAGTGAACTGCCTTTGCTCTACAATCAGAGGTTACCTTTGTGTGACTGGCTCTCAAACATCATTATCTCTCCTGCCTTGACCTGTTCAAATGCTGGAATTTCCTTGCCCAGACCTGCCATTGGGACCTACCTGACTTGAACTGTCTCTGTTTACTATTTGAACTTAACCTGAATAGCATTCTTCATCCAGTCTTGTTGGTTGCTCCAGGCTCAACCTATTGCCCTGCATTTTTCGAAAATGAGGAAGATAGGCTTTGGTTGGAGACCAAACTGGTCAAAAGAGCTTGAAACTAAATCTAGAGGGAACAAATGCAGACAAAACTGCAAACCCATACTCTGCGATGAACAGTGTGACTCCTCATTGATAACCCTACCTTTTGTGCTGCCCCTGCCAGACCATCTTCCATTGACACAGGCAACAGGATGGTATGACCAGATCTGCATAAATTTACATAGATTTGGTCATACCATCATCCTATTCCAAAGTCTAGGGCTTCCTAATAACCATGGAAGAAAATTCAAAATCCTTAGCAGGACCTTCAAAGTAATTTATGACCAAACTTTAATATAGCATTCTGTTTCCATCTCTTGCCACTTTTAATACTGTCTTACGGTCCAACCTCATTGTAGTGTGCTTTCTCTCAACACAGAAGGTTTTTCACATCCTTTTGTCTTACATACGTTAGTATCTGGTTGTAAATTTCTCTTCTATTATCTTTTGCCTGAAGGACACCTCCACAACTTTCAAATCCCATCAAGTTTTAACATAACGTCTCCTGGAAATTTTCCCTAATGTCTACAGCTAAAGATTGTGGTTCTCTCCTATACGTTCTTTCTTCACATGTCTATTTAAGTGTTAACAAATTTTTAGGTCAGGTTGGCAGACTGGAAAACCTTGGGCAGGAGCTGAAGCCACAGTCTATAAGTAGGAGATCTTCAGAGAAACCTCCGTTTTGCTCTAAATGACTTTCAACCGATTGACAAGCCCCACCAAGATTATTGATGATAACTTCCTTTATTTAGAGTCAACTGATTGTAGATGTTAACATCTATAAAATACCTTTATAGAAAATACTTAGATAAGTATTTTAGTTGAATAACTGGGTACTACAACCTAACCAAGTTGCCATATAAAACTAACCGTCATAGAGGAATATAATCATTTGTATCCCCTGGAACCAAGTTTTCAAATATTTAGAAGCAGCTCTGGAAAAAGGATTTTTCTGTGGGATCATAGGAAGCCTATAATTTTTATGTTTTTCCTTTATTGGTCACATATATTAGCTATTAAATAACCAGAAGATATAAGGATAATTTATGTGTTTGTGTCTAATAACAAAGGTTCAAAATATATAAAGCAAAAATTAACATAATTATATAGAGAAATAATTTTACAATCATAGTTGGAGATTTTAACACTCTACTGTGAGAAACTGATGGAACAACTAGACAAACAAAAAAATCAGTGAAGATATAAATGATCTGAACAATATAATCAAGTCCCTTAACCTCCTTGATGTTTGTAAAACACAACACTAAACACCTTATCAATGCATGGTGTTTTTAATGGCTCATGGTGTGTTCACAAAAATTGACCAAATACTGAACTATAAAATGTCTCCGTAAATTTAAAAGGGTGAATATCATATAAATATATTATCTGTTAAAAATGGAATTAAATTAAAAATTGTTAACAAGAATATATCTAGATTTTGTCAATCAAAGTTCAAGCAGTTGTAAACTATATATACATATAACATATACATATATACAGACACATAAACATAGCACATACATGCATGCACACACACACACACACAGACTTGTCATAGGGAATTGGCTTATGGAATCATGGGAGTTGGCTAAGTAGTTACTGTAAGGCTCTTGTCTCTGTGACTGACTTTGGAGCTTAAGGTCTACCAGGCAGGCAGTTAGGAAGGGAGCATGATAAGCAGGCTGGAACATATAAGCACAAGGTGGAACACCACAAGGATGGACTAGAACCTACATCCGTTCTTGCCTTCAACTCAGTGAGGAGAATATGTTACAGAAGCCAGGATCTTTTATCACTGAACTAAACACACACATCTGACCTATGAGTCAGAGAAGCTGGAGGAGTCCCCAGGGGATGACAGAACAATTGCAGGTCCAGCTACTGTTTCACGCCAATGAAGTCAACCAGTAGATCAGCAACACCTTTTGTGAGCTACAAAATAGCTGTTGCTTCCCTTATAGCTTCCTAATCACCCCAAGAATCTCCTTTGCAGCCTACTGTAAATGTACAAAAAAGAAAATTCTGAGAAATGTAGGTGAGCCTAGCCAACTTAACACATCATAAAGCATTCACACCAGGAAAACCCCAAATACTTAAAAATTCACAGCATAGTATAAAATATTCCATGACTTAAGGAAGAAGTAAAAAGGGAAATTAGAAAATATTTTGAACTGAACAATAATGAAAATACAACATAAAATTTGTAAAATGTAGCTAACGCAGTACTTAGATCAAAATTTATAGCTTTACTTGAGGGGGGAGGGGGAGCAAGGGCAATATACGTAACCTTCACATTTGTACCCCCATAATACGCTGAAATAAAAAAAAACATCATATCAGCAGTGAAAAAAAAATTTCTACTTTAAAAAATGCTAACATTAGAAAAGAAGAAAGATTTAAATCAATAATCTCTACAGAGATAATCAATATTCAAAGAAATTAGAAAGAAGGAAATAAAGAGTAAAAATTAGTGAAATACAAAAAACAGAGTAAATTAATAAAGTGAAAAACTGATTCTTTGAAAGTGCATCAAAATTGATAAATCTAGGTCAGGAAAAAAGAGAAAGGATACAAATTATTAACATCAGTAATAAAAACGAGAATATCAATACATAACTCAGAGACATGAAAAGGATAATGAGAGAATATACAAACAATTTTATGCCAACACATTTGAGAACTTAGATGAAAGTGATGATTTTCTTCAAAAAGAAAACTTACTAAAACTGACAGTAAATGAAACAGAGAATCTAAGTATCACCATTCCTAGTAAAAAATTAAATTTATTACCAATACCTTTCCCATAAAATAAATTCCAGAACTAGATGTTTGTACTAGTGAATTCTATCAAACATTTAAAAATAGTAACCCTGTAGTATACACAAATTATTTCTAAAAATAGAGAAGAAAATACTTCATATTAGTTTTATGTAGCCAGTATAACCCTAATACCAAAATTTGACAAATATCACAGAACAAGCAAATTCCTATTACTTATCCCTCATGGGAATTAAGCCAAAAATACTTAACAAAATATTATCAAATCTAATCCTATAATATATTAAAAGAGTAACACACCACAACCAAGTAGGGTTTATCCCAAGAATGTAAGGTTAGTTTTAACATTTGAAACTCAAGAATATAATTTACTATATTTACAGAATAAAACATAAAATGATTTTTCTAATAATTGTAAAAAATCCCACAAAATTTATTACCCACTTATGATTAAAGAAAAAAATCCCGCCTCAACTTAGGAATATAAGGAATTTCCTCAATGCAATCAAGGTTATCATAAAAAATCCTATAGCTAGCATTATATTTAATATGAGACACAGTCCTTAAGATCAGGAATAGTTCAAGGATATTCACTCTTATTATGTATGTTCCACACTGAACAAAATATAGTAAGAAAATAAATTGGCAAGACACAAACTGGGAGAAAATATTTGCAAAGCCAATAATTGGCAAAAAAAGGAAAAAAAAGGTATCCAGAACATATAAAGAACTCCTCCAATTCAATAATAAAAACACAAAGTACTCAATTAAAAATGGGTTAAATAATTTAATATACATTTCACAAAAGAAGATATGTGAATAGCCAACAAGCTATGAACATGAACAAGCTATCAACATGAACAATTGATCAACATTGTGAGTCAACTGGTAAATACAAATTAAAACCACAATGAGATACAACTCCACACTCATGAGAATGGCTTCAATTACGATGACTGATAATAACAATGTTGGAGAAGATATAGAACAAGTGAAACTATCATAAATGTTTGTGAGAGTATAAAATTACCTTTCAGTTTCTTATAAAACTAAATGTCCAACTCCCCTAAGATCCAGCAATTCCAACCCTAATTACTTACCCAAGACAAATTAAAATCAACTTGTAAAAGAATGTTTATAGTGGCTTTATTCATAAGGGCACAAACTGGAGACTCCAGATGTTAATCAATATGAGAATGAATAACCGTATTGGTATATTCACACAATGGCATACTGCTAAACAATAAAATGGAAGGAATTACTGATGTGTGCATGCATCAACTTGGATGAATTTCCAGAATATTATGCTAAAAGAATCCTTATACGAATTATCTATACTATAGAATTCTTATTATATGATATTCTAGAACAGGCAAATCTAATGTATGTGGGAAAAAAATTAGAACAGGGGTTCATTTCTCCAAGAAGTGGGGATAGTGATTGACTAAAAAGAGGAAAGAGAACTTTCTGGAGGTGATGGTGTTCTATTTCTTAATAGGGGCTTGGGTTACAACAGATGCATGCATTATCAAACTCAGCAAAAGGTACAGTTAAGATTTGTGCATTTCATTGCATGTAAATTTTATATCTGAAGAAAATAACTATGAAGCAAATATTGAACTCTGTAATATGTATACTGGAATACTTAGAGGGAAATAATCAGATGGCTGCAATTTGCTTTGAAATGCCTCAAAAATAAGATAATATGATGAATATATAGAACAAAGAATAGAGAGGTATGCGATAAAACACAAGTCTAGTAAAGGGATGAAAGAATCTAAGTGATTGGTATTTTCAGGTGTTCATGGTATGATTTTTTCAATTCTGTTGTCTGTAAAATTTTTCATAATACCTGTTGAGGAAACAAAACTAAACAAATGAGCAAGTAATCAGAAATTTTCCAGGGTTTAGTGATTTAATCGTAGTTTCAGAAATGTAAGAGTTTTATTTATTCATTTTTAAATATGGTACTGGCTGCTATATTTCTCTACCAGTACTCTTTAAGCTATATCCTATGATAAAATGATAAAAAAAAAAATCTAGAAGAGTTTTCAGACATTCCAAGAGAATTGGCTTCTGCTTGGACAATAGAATTAAGTGTGGCTTTGAGAACCAAATGTTTCTTTTAGCATGGAAGTAGATTAGGTTAACTTCTTGTTTTCTCAAAACTCCAGGTTTTGGAGCAGGTGGAGTGTGACTTTCAGTCTGAAAAGTGCCTTCTTTATTCACCAGCCATATCTGGAGGAATCAGTCGCTTGATTGACAGCGCCCCTAATGACCTGCTGCTTTTCGTAGCATAATAGTACTGCAGGTGTCTTTCAAAAGGATGTTTCAGATAGGACAGTGAGCCCCCCTTCCTTGGTAAATCATACTTGACCATGCACAAATAAGATCTTTGTTTAGCCTGGGGAGTGTGTTTAAAAATCTTCCATCTCCACTTGAAGGAACAACTGTCTCAGACAGTTCTATTTTTCTTTTTGACAGTAGACACATTTACACTTTTTCTTTACTTAAAATCTTTCTTTTGCCTGCAATAATAAGGTAACAGTTCTATAGTTCAGGAATTTCACTTTATTCAAAAAAAAATAAAGCTTGTTTTCTAGCTTCTGTCCCGTTGCTTTGCAAATTAGGGGATGGAGTTTCACAGACCTGGATTTGGCTTGGAGAAAGGCTGTGGTCTTCCGGCAGTAGTGGTGATTGGCCAAGAAAGATCTGAACTGAGCTCTTTGTAGAAGAAGAAGAGAATATTCACGAACGGAGGCACATAGTGAACAGGAACCAATTAAAGAACATTAATGGGCAGAAATGTGTGTACTGATAGTAATAATTCTCTATCCTTTCCTGGGAAATAACACTGAGAAAAGATTGGAATGGGCACTTCAACTTCCCAGGAAGATGGCAATTTCTTCCTTCACATGTTCACATGTACCTTCTCCTCCTCCACCACCTCTTCCTCCTTCTCCTCCCCTTTTTCCTGTTTTTCTTGTGCCAATAAACTGTAGAATATATATCTATAGCTAGATGTATACGTTATATATATATAAAACATCTTTTTTATATGTAGGCAGATGTGAATCTTGCTGATTTCCCAATAATGCATCGTAAATATAGGAAGTTAGAACTATCACTTTGAACACTGCTTGGTTACAGAATTAAAGAAGAATGTTGCAGAAAAATGAATGAGTCTTCACCTAGGATTCAGTATGATTATGAATAAAGTCTTCATTTTTTTAAAAAAAATTATTACCTTGTTTTTTTAGATTCCATCTTCTTCCAGAAAATCATCTTATATGCCTAAAATAAAATGTATACATTCCATAAAAATAGGAATAGATGAAAATCATGTAGAAGGAAGTGAACAGGTATATACAAATACTAGTAAAATATACTAATAAAACATAACTATAATTAACTACAGTTAATTATACATTTCTTATAAGCTAAAGCAAACAATATATAAAATCACAATGAGTCATATATTCCTTTTCAACAGAATAAAGGAAGCACAGAAGTTCTTTCATATTGAAAATCTTTTACCTGTGCTTAATTTTTAAAGAAATTTAATATACTCATACTATGCATGAATATTTATGAAACTCTTTGATTTAAAAACCCTCTCACATTTTTGTCATTAGTACTTACAAATCTATTTGTCTTATTTTACAGAAGGATAGATTGAAGCTAAGAGAAATTTGGTTCTGTGACAAATAAATTACAGAGCAGGAGCCCCAGCCTGTATCTTTTAACTCCAAATTTTGTCCTGTTTCCATGTCACCATGTCAGGGACATTGGCCATGATAATTGATGCTGTTTTCAGCAGTGCATTTATTGAAGATGGAGGAATGGAGATAGCATATGACCATTCTTGTACTGACCCTTGGCTAAAAGCTAAGGGTATAGAGGTTAAAGCAAAATTCATTGAGTGACTTGCTGTTTGGGGATAATTTATGGAAGTCGAAGTATTTTGCTTCCCAATAATTTAAATTTGTGTGAGTTTAAGACTTTAGAATAACTGATGAAATGGAAGCAAAATGTACCCCTTAAACTGACAATCTCATTATTATTTTCTTGATTGTTAATAGTATCAGTTAGGGTCCCAGCAGGGAACAGATGGTCCCACTCAAACAGGGTAATTGAAGTGAGTTTACTAAGGGGACTACTTACAAAGGAGAGGGTAGAGATTAGGGAAATCAACAAGGGGCAGTGCAGGACTTCCAGGGAGGAGAGGAGCCAGTCAAGGAGCAGCACCCCTATAGAAGGGAACTAGAGGAATAAATTCCCTGATAAACTCTCCAATCTATTGGGGCTTCCATTGACCAAAATCAACAGAAAGGTAGAGGCTGTGGAACCCTTTGATATATTTCAAATAGGTTGGTGTCTAAGGGCACAGAGCAGGATAGAGAAAAGTAGAGAATGGCTCTGGAAGTGTACATCAGCACAAAAATGGATGGAAGTTGGCATAGGAATAAACTCTCTGGAAGAAGCAAACACTGCAGAAATTTGGTAAATCAAAGATCTATTGCTCTCAGTTATAGCTGAGATAGTTAATGTAGATTAAGCTAAAAAGAAAGAAAATGAAACAAACTTTTTAAAAACACCAGTATGTTCCAGATACCTGGTGCCTTCTTTCCATGCATTAGCTATTTAATTCTTGCAATAATAATAGTGGATATCATTATCACCATTATATATAAGGGGAATTAAAGCTTAGAGAGGCTGAGTAATTTATCCTACAAAACAGCTAGGAAATAGCCAAACTGAGATTTGAATCCAGGATTTTCTGACATAAAAGCTTAGACTTATTCACATTTGCAGTTTTCCTGCCCATTTTATTTATATGTGACCAGAGGAATGTCATAACACATTTACACTAGAGTAGAAGCTTAATGCTTCTGAAGAAACAGTTTTGGATTACTTAGATGTATAAAGAAGTGATCAGTCATGACCAATCAAGTTATCATTCAAGAGAATATGGAAGAGCATATTCAAGTTTGGCGACTTCAGGACAACTAGTCCTATGCCTTGCCCATGATGATAGCTGCCACTTACTGAATATTTAAGATACAGATTACTCAGTTTCTGTGCATCCATTCACCATCATCAACATGCTGAAGATGACATTGGAAAGTGAAGCATAGAAAGAAAGTTAACAGGGTACAAGGGATAGGCAAAGATGCTTGAAATGTAGTTGGGGATGGGAATTATGGGTCTCAACAGGGGGAAGGAAATGTTCTAAAACTGATTTGTGTCAATAGCTGTACAACTTGGTAAATTTACTAATAATCATTTAATTGCACACTTAAAATGGATTAATTGCATGGCATGTAAATTATACTTCAATAAAGTTGTTTTTTTTTAAAAAAAGAAGCTAGGCTTTTTGGAACAAACTTTGTTTCCACAATTACAAAACAAAATAAAATAAAAAATGAAAAAGAAAAATTCCCTAAAAGCAGAAATAAAATAAAAAAACAAAAACTTACTTGGTATCAATTTGTTGGTAGAACCCAAGGAGAGGAATACTTTCAAGTGATTTAAAACCAAGTAAGTAATAGGTCTGTATATCCTCGATGGGATGTATCCTAAAGATAAAGAAAAACAAAAACAAAGACAAAAAAAAAGACTGCAAAGAGAAAATCTTTAACCATTTTGTATAATAATATTGTGACCAATAATATTGACATTGTTATTCTGAAACTATTATGCATATAATATATGATAAATATATTTAATAAAATATAATACTTTATAGTACTTTAACATAACTACTGTTATTAAGACCTAAGAGAAAAAGAGATATAAAATCAAAGGAGTTAAAAACCCTGTAAAGTTGCAATTTGAGCTAGGAATATGTGTATGAGCTCATGACATATAGCTTTATACAGTGAAAAGACAGAAATAATAACCAATCCAGTAGCAAAAAGCTCTACTAGCACCAAAATTATGTTCTCTAAATATCTTTTCCTCCTAAAGGAGCCAAGACTGCTTAGAGAAATGGTTGATTGCAGCTCTATGACAAGAAATGTACGAAATGAGGCTGGAAACACTATCATACCAGAAAGTCAGGAAGCTCTCAGAATCTACTGGGGCCGTGAATAAAGGACTCAGGAGCCAATGGGAAGAGATTCCCACTGGACCAAGACAAGGCAATTCAAGCATCTGTAGGAATAACATGTAGGGATTGAAAAACATCAAAAGTGAAAAATCAATGATACTATAATGATATTAAAACAGGAAAAAAAGTCATTGGTAACCTTTGGAGTATGCCAAAAAACTAATTCTTATTTTGCTGAAAACTGGGAGAGAATTAAGTATTCCACCTGCTTTTTTATACATCCTCAGGTTAATTAAATATTTGGTGAAGGAGAGTTTGTTTTCGTAAAAGTATCCCAGCTAAGAGATGAAAGAGGAAAGAATTATCTAATAGAAGATTGCCATTTTCAAGTCCTTAATAAAATAGTGAATCTAGGTAATGATAATTAACGGCTACTCACATGACAAAAAGAGAGAAAAGTGGACACTATGTGCCTCTTGTTGGAATAATGAAATACCATCTGTGAAGTATTTTCTTTACCAAAACATCAACCTCACTCAGATCAAGCTTCCAGATATAACTATTAGTTTATAGGCTATGCAGGGGCAGAAGGACATGTTAAATATTCCCATAGAGTTACAATCAACAAAATCCAGAATGTGAAAAATTCTACAGGACAGCACTAATGACTTGATTGCTTCAACAAATATCTTGTAAGCAAAACAAAAGAGGGAGAAACTATAGATTGAAAAAGACCTAAGAAACCCATAAAAATTCAATGTGTGGATATTTTTTGCATCTTGATTTGAAGGAAAAAACCTGCAAAAACAAAATTATGAGATAATCAGGAATATTTGACATTTCTTGGATATTTGATGATATTAGGGAATTACTGAAAATGTTTATGGGGATTAATAGTAGTATTAGGGTTATGTTCTTTTTAAAAAAAATCCTTATTTTAAGCCAGTGCCATGGCAAGCATCTGTAGTCCCAGCTACTTGGGAGGCTGAGGCAGGTGAATCCCTTTAGCCTAGGAGTTCAAGTTCAGTCTGGGCAACATAGTAAGACCCTGTCTCTAATTTAAAAAAATTTAATCTTTATTTTTAGGAATACTTACTGAGCTAATAAAATAATATAATGTCTGGGATTGGGTTCAAAATAATCTAGAGGTTTGGGGATTGGAGTTATAGGGGAAGGTTGATGGAATAAGATTGGGCCTGAATTGACAATTATTGAAGATGAGAGATGGGTATGTGAAGCTTCATTATGATTCTCTGTAAATATGTATTTGAACTATTACATAGTAAGGTTCTTAAAGATGTGTTTCAATCTATGGGATTACTGAATTCCAAATGTGGATGGTTCTGAGACCTATATAATTTACAAAAACCATCTTAAATTAAAAACATATAGTTCATCCAGTTACCAATTTAAAACTATATTTTCACATATCCTTTTACATGTAACAGGTATGAATCTTGGTCTGTAAACTTCAAAGTGTAAGAGAAAGAAGTTTTTTGAAACTTTTCTGTAACCCAATCTGGGTTCTATTATATTTAAAAGTCCTATTTCTCCAGTAGTGGTGATACGTAAAACTTCATCTCAGTCAATTGAAGATGACCCCCCTTCCCCTGGGGTGCATCCAAGTTCAGGGAGTAACCACGTTGCTCTGGTCTGGGATTAGGGGGCATCTGGTCTTTAGTGTGATCTGTCCATACTGACATCTGTTGAAACATCCGTCATGCCATCTGATCCCTGATCTTTAGTTCACACGGATCTCCAGGGCTCTCCCTTTCTCAGTCCTCAAGCCTCACTGAGGTCTGGCTTTTCCAGCTACTAATTGGGTCTCCCTCTGGGGTACAAATGCATCATTCTGCCTGTACCAGGCTGTGGTATGGAAAATCTTTGTGTGGCTCTCCAAGCCCTGTCTGCCTGAATACATGGCA
>CAUYRT010055720.1:0-21001 GCA_963574885.1 Lepilemur ruficaudatus
GATGAGATCATTCTGGGTTATCCAGGCAGGCTCTAAACCCAATGACGAGTGTCCTTATAATAGACACACAAAGGAGAGATGCAGACACAGAGGAAAAGGTCATGTGAAGACAGAGGCAGAGGCTGGGGTGATGCTGCCACAAGCCAAGGAACACCTGGAGCCACCAGGAGCTGGAAGAGACAAGGAAGGACCCTCCCTTGGAACGTTTGGAGGGAGCATGGCCCTGCTGCCACCTTGATCTCAGACCTCCATTCTCCAACTGTGAGTGAATACATTTCTGTGATTTGAGCCCTGCAGTTTGTGGTCATCTCTTACAGAAGAAAGGACACTAATATAGGAGAGATTGGCCAGCTTTGCTCCAGAGAATATGAAGTAACTTATAGAGATGGTGACTTTTTGGCTGGATCTAGACAAGAAGGACATTGGCAGGCAGAGAAAAGGAAGCGTGTCAGGCAAAAAAACATCTGGTGGATGGACGTAGGTACAGAACAGGAAGGCAGCGGGCGGCTTCTCAGCCTGCCTCATTGCTTCAGCTCTTCTCTCCATCTCTGCACGTGGAAGAGCTTCAGAGTCGGGTGCCGGGTTTCTTCTCTGTGCATTCTCTCACCCTCAGTGAGCCCGTCCTTTCCCCACGTGCCGTCTCCATGCTGACGACTCCCAAATGTCCATCTTCAGATCAAACCTCTCTTCCACCATGGAGCCTCAGATCCAACTGCCAGGTGATACCCCCGTTGCCTGTCTCCTAGGCAGCTCCAGAGGTGTCTGCGATGCCAACTCTGTATTCCCACCCCTCACACTGCTGCTGCCCAAGTCTCTCCCTTCTCAGCATCACCAACAGCAAGCACCTCCCTCCGCTGGACTGCTCGTTCAAGAAACGTGCCCATGCTCACTGAGTCCTCGGATTTCCTCACGCTCCACCAACAATTCCTCCTTCTCCTGTTTGTTCTTCCTGCAACGTACACGTTCACACCAGCCCTCCGGTCTCTGTCATGGGGGTGGCATAGCACCAAAGCAGGACCCCAGAACCACCTCCGTTCAAACCCGTGCTCTGCCCCCATCTTTGCCGCAGTTTCTTGTCTGGAAGATGGGATAAAATAGTGCCTTCCTCATGGGATCACTGCGAAGATTAAATTAATTAATCCATGTGAAAGGTTTAGGACGCCAACAGTGGTAGCTGTTATTACCATCACTGCCAATACTTTTGTTAAAGCCCTTGTCATCTCAGCACCTCTCACCTACACTGTCACCGTTGCTTCTGACCTAAACTCTTCCGATTCCTTCTTCGCCCCTTTAGGAATCATTCTACACACAGAAGCTCCAGAAGTTTCCACGATACTTAGAAAGACCCACCCCCACCTCCGTACCACATTCCCCAAGGCTGTGGTGATCAGCCCTGTGAATCTCTTCGATCTCAGCTCACCCAATGCCCCCCTCGCCTGCTCTAGGGTAGGGATGTCCCATATAATAGCCATCGAGTCCTTGAAATGTGTCCACTCCAACAGATACTTGCTCAAAGTGTGAAATACACACTGAGATTCGAAGACTTAACATGAATAAAAGTATTTTAAAATGTCACTGATTTTTTAAAAAAGAGATTGCATGTTGAATGATAATATTTTGGATATATTGGGTTAAATAAAGTATGTTGTTACATTAATTTTATCTCTTCTGTTCTTTCTTTTTATGTGGCTATAAGAAGTTTTAGAACCATGTATGTGGCTCACATTTGTACCTGCAGAGCAGAGATGCTCTGTGGACATGTATCAATGTCTAGAACACCCTAAGCTATCTGCAACCTTGATCTTTGCATTTGGGGCTCCCTCTGCCCTTAGTGCCCTCACCTTGGTCTTCAGGTGGCTGGATTTTCTCATCCTTTTCTCATTAAGCTTCTGCATCACCCATTGAAATACCCATGGCTCTATTCTCCATCCCAACGCTCTGTTTATTTCCTCCTTAGCACTAACTGTTTGCATGTGACCCACTCCTCCCCCGCAACAGCAAGGCTTAAGACTCAGGAGCCATCTGTCTTGTTCACTGTTGCATCCCCAGTGCCTGCGAGGTGCCTTGGGCATGCCGTCCATCTTCAACACACATTTGTTGAACAAATGAAGCAACAAAGAGACTGCTCTTTAAAGAAGGCATTTCTTGCAATTGATGAGATTCTCTGGGCTCTGTAGAGGGCAAAGAAGTGTAACAGGGGGCATTTTAAAATTCTGCCCCACTGAAGACGGAGGCAGACAGGAAGTATATCCCACATACCGACAGGAAGTGTATCCCACATACCAACTTCCAAAGAGGCAGGAAACACTGCAATTAAATACAACACAAACAGGTATCTAACTAAAAAGGACTGCTTTTAGTATGCAGCAGCTGTCCACGAGGGCAGGGCTGGAGGCTGAATCTATTTGTAGTTAAAGTGCCCAGCTCACCTAAAGGCATATGGTAAGATTTAGAGGGTGCTAGAAATGAACTCCAGCAGAACACAGACACATACACAGTGCCACAGTGCCTGAAAATTCCTGCTAGCTAATGCTTACCGATTATCGAGACTGTGTTAAGCGTATTACATAGGTTGTCTTATTTAATGCTCATAATAACCTTTTAAGGTAAGTTCTGGCACAATTTTCATTTTACACTAAAGAAACTCAGACAAGGCAGTAATTCACCCCATATCACATCATAGCACGTCATCAATGAGTAATAGAACCAGGATTTGGGTCCATCACGAGAGGAGGCTGTAAGGAAGGCACCCACACACTTGCCTGGGGTCTAGTTCCTACTTTGCTACCACCTGGGAAATTTGAGATTAGCCCAGAGCTGGAGTTGCTCAGTTCTACCCTAGAACTGCTTATGCTTCAATATTTCCTGGTCATATTCTCCTTGGATGTGAATAGGTACCCGGTTAATCCACCTGGAGTTGGGTTAACTTGCTTCTCTTCCTCACCCTGCAACCAGTCACCAAGTCAGACATTGCTTCCCCTAACAAAGTGTTCTGCAACCTGAGTCCTCCTCCCTATCTCCTCTCTCACTGCCTTGGATCAAGCCCCCATCATCTCCTGCCTAAGTAGCCCCCCAGGCTCCCAACCGGCCTCATCCCCTCCAATATCTACCTCCCTGGTAGATATTGGGGGGGTATTGTTCAACAAATGTGTGTTGAAGATGGACGGCATGCCCAAGGCACCTCGCAGGCACTGGGGATGCAACAGTGCCTTACTCCGGCTTCTGTCCAAGAGATCCAATCTAATATGTAAATCTCTACTCCCCACCCCTTAAACACATTTAGTAGCTTCCCGTTGCTCATAAAATAAAGTACAAGGTCCTTGGGCAAGGGTGTAAATGCCTTCACACACTCCCCCCTGCCTACATGCGACAGGCAGACTTCTAAGGTGGTGCAAGGATCCCTTTCTCCTGGCATTTGCCCCCTGGGTAATCCCCTCCCCTTGAGTGTGAGTTGGACCCAGTGACACTTGTCTAGCAAATAGAATATGACAAAGATGATGGGATATTAGGTCTGAGAATGGAACAGACATTGACTTCCACCTTGCTAGTACTCTGTGGCTTTCTTGCCCTCTTGCTTGCATGCCTGGGTGGGGCTGGCTGCCCCATGATGAGCTTCCCTGTAGAGAGGTCCAATGGCCAGGAGCTAGTGAGTGAGCTTGGAGGTAGATCATCCCCCTGTGGATCCAGAGATGCTTGAGATGACTGCAGCCCTGGCAGACACCTTGATTGCAGCCTTGATAGAGACAAGACCCAGAGCCCAAGGCAAAGTGGGTCCGGATTCCTGATATGGAAGCTGTGAGATAATAAACGTTTGTTAATTGAAACTAAGTTTTAGAGTAATTTATTAGGCAGTAATAGATAACAAATATCCCAGATGTTCGTTATCTAGTACCTTTTAGCCATTTCTACCTACACAACCATATTCCTAACACACTAAACTTCCAGCTAGTCCTTAACACACCCTTCATCCCCATAGTTGTGTATACATAATTTATTTTGTCTCTTAATGCCTTTTCTTTCTTTTCTGCCTGGTAAACACATGCTACCTTATCAAAACTCATCTGTAATAGCATAGCTGTTCAGAAGCCACTCCCAGTTTGCCAGACAGCCACTCCTCCCCTGCGCCCCCAAAACATTCTGTCTGTACTTCGCTTAGAGCATGTTACTGTGACCTGGTTATTCACGGGGAGGGGTTGCTGCACCTTCCCCCCTCCACCCCCCCCACATCCCACCCCCAACCCTGGCCACTAGACTTAGAATTCCTAACCGCAAGGAATCTTTCTTCATCTTCTATCTGCAACACTGCATGAGGGCTTTGGGCATATCCACAGTGTATGTTTTTTACTAAACAAAATTTAAAAATTGTCACTGGATAAATGTATCTCTTGAATCAGTTTCTTCGTGTGTAGAATAATAATAAAAATAATACAGTCATGCATTGTTTAATGACAGGAATACAGGGATATATTCTGAAAAATGGTTTGTGAGGCAATGCCATTGTTGCACGAACATTGGACTGTACTTACGCAAACCTGGATGTTAGAGGCTACTACACACCTACACTATAGGGTATATAGCCTATTGCTCCTAGACTACAAATCTGTACTGAATACTGTAGGCAACTGTAACACAATGGTAAGTATTTGTGTACCTAAACATATCTAAACATAGAAAAGGTATAGTAAAAATATGATGTCAAAGATTTTAAAAAGGGCATACCTGTATAGGGCACTTACCATGAATGAGGTCTGCAGGACTGGAAGTTGCTCTGGGTGAGTCAGCGTGTAAGCAGTGAGTGAATGTGGAGGCCTAGGACATTACTGTGCACTGCTGTACACTTTACAAACACCTTACGCTTAGGTCACACTAAATTTATTTTAAAATTTCTTTCTTCAATAATAAATTAACCTGGTTTACTGTGACATATTTACTTTATGAACTTTTAAATTTTTTAACTGTTTGACTCTTTTGTAAGAACACTTAGCTTAAAACACAACTGTATTATACAATTGCACAAAAATATTTTCTTTATATCCTTATTCCATAAGTGTTTTTTTCTATTTTAAAAAATTTTTTATTTTATTTTAGGTTTTTTTTTTTACTTTTGAAGCTTAAAAAAAAATAAAACTAAGTTACAAACACACACATTAGCATAGGCCTACACAGGGTCAGTATCGTCAATATCACTGTCTTCCACCTCCACATCTTTTCCCACTGGAAGGTCTTCAGGGGCAGAACACGCATGGAGCTGTCATCTCCTGTGATAACAATGCCGCCTTCTGGAATACCTCCTGAAAGACCTGCCTGAGGCTGTATTACACTTAACTTTTTAAAAATAATAGGTAGAAGGAGTACACTCTAAAATATCAATGAAAAGTACAGTGTTGTAAGTACATAAACAGTAACATGGCCTTTTATTATCATTATCAAGTATTATGTACTGCTCATAATTGTATGCGGTAGATTTTTATAAGACTGGCAGCGCAGTAGGTTAGTTTACAGCAGCATGATCACGAACAGGTGAGCAATGCTTTGCGCTATGCCATTACAGAAGGCTGGGATCTCACAGGTGATAGGAATTTTTCAGTTCCATTATAATCTTATAGGACCACGGTCATATATGCAGTCTGTCATCAACCAAATGTTATGTGGGACATGACTGTAACAATAATCGTAAAATAACAACATAACATAATAAAAGTAATAACAAAACAATATGGTAATGATCATAGTAATAGTATAGTTATACTCCTAATAAAATATTATTATTATTAATGCATCCATGAGCCAGGCTCTGCACTTAATGTTTTTACGTACACCATCACTAAACCTCAAGACATCCTATAGGGTAATTAAATTATATCCATTTCATCCAGGGTTGGGGAGGTTAAATAACTTGTCCAAAACCTTCGAAATAATGGTGGGGCTGGAATTCAATCCCAGATCTGCCTGATTATCCAGTGAGTTCTCCTTCTGCTACAAACTTGAAATAAAGGGTCTCCAAGAATAAATTGTTGAAGATAACACTGAGAGTCCTTTTGAATGGGCATGGCGGAGTCCTCCAGGTTCTGGGAACAGTATGAGATCATCCTCAAAGTGCAGAGGGGAGAGGGGACAAAGGAAAGGTGCTCCCTCCCCCAGGTAAAAACGTTAATAATGTCTTGATCAATAACTGTGCGGTGGGAGGCAGAAAAGGGTAATGTCACAGGGGAAGGCACAGGGGGACCCAACTTCCCATTAGGAAAACGCTGTCCGAGGTCCTGAAGTTGAGCAGTGAATCCAATTAGCCGACTTATATTTAGATAGATGCCAGTTGGAGCCAGTGAGAAAGGGTTGCCCTTGGCCTTGGGAATTTTGATGAGCTTTTAAAATTCAGTGGACACCAACACAGAAATCCTGGATGCAAGCTTAATCTCAGTGAGTTTTGCTGCACATACTGGAAAGCATGAAGCTCATCTCACGGAACCAGAGAGGGCCATTACCTCTAGAAGCCAGTGTGCTTTCCAACATTCAATGGTTTTCCAGACTTGCTTTTAGGAAAAATTTCCTCTATGACCATATGACCATATGTCTCTTGGTTCAGAAAAGTCTCAATCTGGGGATTAGAGTTGAGCTAGGACAACGTTCCAGGGTGGGAACTTCTGTTTTAGCAAATTGGAATAATTGTGACATCAGTCCTCCGTCAACCAATCAGAGTGCTCAGTCCAGAATGTCAAATGATGAATCCAGGGACCCCAGGGAAGAAGTGTATTTTCCCTCAAGGCTGCATGGTATTTTGCACCTATTTTAAAATGATATTTCATATTACTAAATAGGAGTGAGCAAACAGGTTTTGCTGTTCAGCTTTAAGTCTGTTTTCTTTTTCAAAATTATCCTGCTTCCCTTATCTCTCTCCACTCCCTATGTGGGCTATGCCATTGAAAGGCAAATTTCCTGGAGGGGCTGGGGAGATGGGTGTTGAGAATTAGCATATCAAACACAACCAATAAACTGAATGGAAATTAGTAGAATCCCTGATTATGACATCTAGTCGCTGCACTAAATTGAGGTTAATGTGACCTGGTCCTTTCTGGTTTAAACAAAGATAGGGAAATGGAGTAAGTTCTATTCCGTCTCCCTCTGGGCCCATAGAAAATTCCTCCCCAGTGGTGAAAATAAAAACAACATAAAGGAAAGGAGAGGGGGGAAAAAAGAAACAGGAGAAAAAAGATCCCAAACATGTTAGTGGAATATATATGTATATTCCCTGATATATAACTTAATAAAAGTTTATGGACCCAGGATAAGGAAGCCACACTGAACAGATGCAGTGGGACTGAAATATGGCCCAATTAAGTCTGTAACAGGGTGAGCTTTACTTTGAACATTCTCCAAGTTGAAATGAAAGCTTCCCAGAACAGATAAATCAGGCAACATAAAATAAAAACGCTGATCCGGCACTGCTCCCAAAAGGAGGGGAGGAGGAGGTAGTCAGATTGGAGGGGCTTGTTGGGCTGGATGGTGGGTGGGGGGGCATTGAAGAAAAGCGGGTGGGGGCGGAGACGCAGCCAGGCCTTTCTACTGGGTGCTCAAACAGTTGCCTGCTCTGTGATAGTAAATAAACAGCAGCTATTTAAGCCATTCCAATTAATGCCTTCTGTGGAAGCTATTTGTCTGTTGAAGGGATGGCAAAGATTGCCTGGTGCAATTAAACTGTTTGCTGGTAGTGCCTTCAAAAATACTTTGCCCTTAGCCACAGAGTCATCTGTGGTTTATGGCCAACCTTCTTGCTGCTGGAGGGGCTTGGTGGCAGAAAGTGGATGGCGCTCCCTTCCCGCACTGTTCACCCCAGCACCTGCCAAGCAGCAAGGCTCAGCTCAGCCTCACCTCCTCCAGGAAGCCCTCACTGCCCATCTGGCTCTTGGACATATGGGAAATATCTCTGAGTCTCTATGAGATAGTGTATCTGGCTATGATGCCTTTTCCTTTATCCATAACTAGGCAACCTTGAGCTGCTATCTAATCCCTTGAAGCCTCATTTTGCTCTTCTGCAAAATGGCCACAATAGTAGCAATCTGCACAAATGTTTTTGACCATCCAGCATGGGTAAGCACAGTAAGGATCAGGCACATAGGTGCTCAATTATTGCCAGCTCTGGTTGTTTTCTCATTGCAAGGACTGTCTCTAAGCCTCGTAGAAGTTGAGTCATTTCCCTGAGGACCAGAGAGCATGTCACAGAGCAAGAGCTCCCCAGTTGATCTCTAGCTGTCCCCAAATTCATATTGTCCTCTGATGAAGAGTTGAGCTCCTAAAGGGAAGGGTCTGTGCCTGCTGCATCTTTGCATCTTCCAGGGTCTGCTGAACTCTGGGCACATCTGGAGACTAAATGAATCATTGCTGAATTAAAATATGCTGTGTGTGGCAAATTTGAGGAGGTCATTTTCCTTCCTTAGACAATAGCTTTTGGTCAGGATCCAAGTGCTAAGCAAATGGCCCCTGTGGTTGGGGCACCTGGTGTCTCCTCTGCTCACTCTTTCTACAGCGTCTTCCCTCAGTCAGGATCACATCCCTTGTCCTTATCCATCCCTGACCTCAGGGAAAAGATAAGGGCACCAGTACTTGGTGCTGTCTCCCAGGGGCCCCTGTGGCTCAGCCTGAGCTCCCTTGGCAGAGTGAAAGCCTTCACTTCCTGATAGCAAAATCCTACTTCCACGGCAGAGCAGGAAACTCCCTGAGCTCCCAGGAAGCCTTTAGGCATTCACAGTCAACCCTGGGTATCCGGGAGGATTGGGCACAAGGACCTCCCCACAGCTGTGGGAGCCTAGTTTCCAGCCTGCCCTCTGTGACTGCACCTCCCACAGAGGTTGGGTTTTGGGGTTCAGGCTGGGAGAACCTGGCTGGGAAATCAGAGCTGCAGGGCCCCAACAGCGTCCTTCTGGAAGTCCGGGCTGTAAAATTGGAGCTGCTGTTAGGGTTTGAAGGGTGGAGCCAGCTCTAGGATCTCCTGAAGGACCTTAGAAAGCCCCCAACACTTCCAGGAGCTCAGCTGGAAAACCACTGACTCTCCCATGTCCCACCCAGCTCTTCTGTCTGTGCTTATGACAGAGAATGATGGAGTGTCTGCCCTTGAGCACCAGATGCTCACCTGCATGGTGTGATCTGCAGATGAGGTGGGGGCACCAGCCTGGATCCCCAGGGTCCATTGCACAGCCTGAAAGCCCATGGTCCCAGGTCCATTCCTTCAGATCTTCCAGACTTTTCTCTACCAGATTCCCTGTTAACATGTGAGGTCCCTGGAAGTGGGCTGACCATGTACCCACATCTGGGTCCTCTTTAGAAGGGATCAAGTAATTGTAAGACCTGGGTACAGGCTCCTGGGAGGAAAGCAAGAGTCTGTGGGAAGGGAACTGGGTAGGATAGAGCAGTCCTGTGGGAGGAGACATTGCAGGCAGAAGGGACGAACACTCCCCTGACACCCACTGTGTGCCAAGATACCTGATTTGACACTCACAATGGCCCTGTGAGATAGATACCATCTGTTTTCCCTGCAAAGAAACACCATGAGGGGAGAACATTTGTTTTATTCATGGCTATATTTCCACCATCTAGAACATTCTTTTCCTGCTCTATAACTATTTGTTGAATGAATAAGGATGTTTATAATTCCATTTTACAGATAAGCAAACTGAGTCACAGAAGTCTTTATAGATGGTCACAGTCATGTAGCTGGCAGATGGTGGTGGCAGGATTCCAAGGAGTTCTCCCTGCCCACAAAGTCCACGCTTTCCCACATGTACTTGTTAGTGACTCTGCCACGGAGGGCCTGTCCACTGCCACGCAGGGCCTCAGTGGGGCCACCGGTGAGCTTTGGGAACTAGCTTGCTGAGATGAACAGGGAGGCTCTGGGCTGAGATTCAGGGGTACGGTGTGGACTTTTCCAAACCACCAGAATCACAAGAGTTACTTGATCTGTCAAATAGGGGTCACCCCAGTTTCCCCACCAGCCTGACAGAGAGGGTGAGAAGCAAATGTGACCCAGGGGGAAATGGGAGGCAAAAAGCCATAAAGCCATAAACACATTTATTTAAAGGAAAATCGCTCCATGCGAAACCCTGCAGCTTCCCCAATAAAGAGAAATTTACAGAAAGGGAGAGGAAGGTGAATGCCATCATCATGTTCTGACTGTGGTAATCGGCCTAAATTATTTACGGCTTCATTCTGAACCCCCTTCCCTCCCCACTTCTCTGAGAAAAGGAGATTATTTTTAATTACAGTTTTACATTGGATTAATGAATCCCCACAATAAGTTAATGAGCAGGACATGGCACTGGGAGACAACACGTCTGATTACTTTCAGAGACTTTCTTAAGCTTCATTATTTCCAGGCTGTCCCTGCCGAGCCACTGTGGCCTGGGTGGAGGCAGCAGGAAGGATGCCCAGGATCTGCGATGTTGCATGCATGACACCTGTGGGTCAGGAAGAGGCTGGCCTGGCCATCCTCCAAGGGAGAAATTTCTCTAACGGAACCTGGTAACACAAAGTCCTCCTAATAAGTACCATAGAACGGAAAGGAACATTCCTGCCTCTCTGCCCTCTGTTACCTTTTTTGTTTAGATTCTTATCATCACACACCTGGTCTTGCAATGAGCTCCTGACAGGTGCCCTGTGATAACAGCCTTTAAAATCCTTCAATGGCTCCCTGTGGCCTGAAGGATCAAACCTGAACTCCTTAGTTCATTATGATGTGAGCTTTACCTCCCTCCTCCAAGAAACCACACAATTGTGCTCTTCCGGCCTCTGAGCATTCAAGTGTTGTTCCTCAGATGGTAGCATCTTTTCCTTTTCTGTCTTCCTGATGAAATCTTACTCACCCCTTGGGATAAATTAGCTAGGAAACTTTGCCTGGTGCTTCAAAGCAGCTCGGGGCCTCTGCTACACTCCCAGAACACCATCCTCAGAGGTCTTTATAGCATTTGCTTCCCTGCCTGGTATTCACTTGCCCACATGTCTGCCTTCCCTTCCTGGCCAGACTGTATGCTGTGAGCACAGTCACACGGTTGTATTTATCCACCTCTGTATCCCCAGCTCTGGTGCAGATATGCAGCAGGTTCTCAGCCAATGTGGGTTCAACCAAATTAAGGAACAAGTGAATGATTGAATGAGAAAATTAGTGAAGAACCTCCTCTGAGGTGATGAGGATCACTTGCCCTTAACTTTTTTCCCACATGACATTCCTGGAGTTGTGTCTATTGAATATCTGAATTCTATCCTCAAGGCTGTTCCTCTGTACCTCATTCTAGAGACTAGATTTTACTGCAGTAGTGAGCATGTCCAGATTTTCAGTGGCTTAACACAACAGAAGTCCTTTTCTCATCCTTACCACATGTCCACTGTGAGGTGGCTGAGAGGGCTCTACTCCATGCAGTGACTCAGGGCCCCAGGATGGCAGGACCTCCGCCATGCTGTAGCTGCACCATCTGGGAGCCTTCTTGGTACATCGGCAGGAAAAGAGAGACTAGAGGATCACATAAGGGCTTTCTGCTGCCTCAATCTGCAAGCAATGAAGATGCATATTTCTTTGGTGAGAGAGTCAATAGGCCCCACCTAACTGGAAAAGGCTACAAAATGCAGGGAGCCAACAAAACATTTCATGAATGTTGCCATCTCTACCACTGTCTTAGTCCATTCAGGCTGCTATAATGAAATACCAGAGGCTGGGTAGCTTGTAAACATCAGAAATTTATTTCGTACAGTTCTGGGGGCTGAAAAGTCCAAGATCAAGGCACCAGCAGATTTGGTGTCTGATGAGGGCCTATTTCCTGTTTCAGAGGTGGTACCTTCTAGCTGTGTCCTCACCTGGTAGAAGGGCTAACAAGTTCCCTGGGGCCTCTTTTATAAGGGCTCTAACCCCATTCCTGAGGGCTTTGCCCTCATTATCTAATCACCTCCCAAAGGCCCCATGTCTTTATACCATTACCTTGGGGGAGGGTAGGATTTTTACATATGAATTTGGGGGAACACAAACATTCAGACAATAGCAGCCACATCTACCTTAATCAAGTTTCTTTTTATCACTGGGTTCAAAGAATACTATATCCAACTTTAATCATTATATAAATGGGGCAACAGAGACTGTCCCCAATCTGAGATCCATGGTTTAAATTAACTCTAAAACTGGACAAGTATCAGGGTATCTCTGAGCCTTATAGACACAGTCAAATGGCTTCCTCTGAGTTCCCAAATCTGTGCCTTTGCTCACCAGTCACAGCTCTTTGCACCTGTGGCTTCCACCTCCACAGGTGTCTCATTCTCTAGCCCCTAGCCCCTTAGGGCAGGATGGTTCTTTACTCCTCTACATCTTCATCTCCCCACATTCCTTCCATTAGGGCAATCTGTGCCCATCTCCTTGGAAATCAGTCCTACACCACATGCTTTGCTTTTTAGCATACAATTGGCTGTCATGGGAGAAAATCGTGGGTAAGAAGTATCCATGAAAGGCATTTGTGGGAGTATGGACTGTCTTGACCTCATGCTTCAAGTCACTTTGTGTGCATGCTGCCATTCCATGCACATAAGACACACACCACATAATGTCCCTCTTTCAAATTGGCTTAGGATTTTAGAGGTCAATTGCAGCATTGGCCAAGGGGACAAAAAAAAAAAAAAAAGGCAGGGAAACCACCCACCTAGTGTTTTGCTCACAGCAGAATAAAATGTGTCTCTGAGACAGAATAAGCCACAGAAATAGCTGTAATTCTGCACCTACAGCATTCTGGTTATCCTAGAAAACAAAAATTCCAGCCTCAAAGGCCCAAGGAGGATGCATGCCATATGTGGTTACTAAGGTTTGGAGGTTTATTTTTGGAAGAACAGCTTGGCGGGTTGTTATGTCAGTTTGGCCTGAGAGAGAACCCTAGACAAAAATGCTGTCTGCATCAGCACTGAAGCTGTTGTGTCTTCAGGGATTTGCTGTGGGCACGATTAAGAAGCTAGCATATTCTTATTTTGTTCATAGTCTGTTTTGGATATCAGAGAGGCAAAGGCACCTGGGATGTGCTCACGGCCCTCCAGCAGCTTCCACTTGGGTTGAGGAAAGGAGGGAGGCACATGCCACTGGGAGGCCATTTGACACCCAAACCAGGGTGTACTCCTCACATCTGGAAGGAGCTGGGGGGAAGTGTGGGCTTAGGGGGTCAAGTAGGCAGAGAGGAGCTAGGACAGCAAGACAAAAAGGTATTTGAAAGGACCTTAAGATAAGAGGGTCGTCGTAGGAAATGCCTGGTGGTGGAGTTACACAGGATTTGGACGGCCATGAAATGATGGCCGACTGGCCTAGGATTGCATAAGGGAACAGGAGGAGATTGAAGGGAGAGATTCCTAGCAGGTCAAAGTAGCATCATCTTCCTCTGACCCCTAAAGACATCTCTCTTTAATGCACATGGCTTTCTCCTTCACTTGCATTCTTTGAGGTTGAGACTTAGCTCTGCTTAGAGAGTTTGAAGACTAAGGAACATCCCATTCTTCCTCGTTTCCTCCCATGGGGCCAAGTATATTGACTCACATTTAGCAAGCATGCAGTAGACATGCATTGAATTGAATGGCATTGTATTGAGCTGCAGCTAGATTTTGAGTGCCTTCTGGCCAGAAGGAGTCTAACCGGGGAAAGCACTGGCCTGTAATCATTACCATCAGATTAAGGAGATTGGACTTCATCCTGACAGCAATGAGGAGCCTTGATGATTGTGAGCAAAGGCGTAATATGTGCACAAGTCCATGTATAACTGGCTGACAGGGAGAGAGTCAGGAGACCTAGTGATTCCTTGTGAACCTCTTGCAACTGCTCAGGAGCCAACGTGAGGTCATGTGAAGGCAACAAGCTCAATGCTCCTAGGAGCCAGGCAGCTTCCTAACACCTGGGGAAGTGACTGGGCATGTTATTTTCGACAGACACACTTGGCTTTCATGTTAAACGTGTGGGACTAGGCTTCACCTATGTAAAGAAATAGCTCTGCCTATTTTCCTGGAAGCATGAGTCCTAGATTTTAATAGAGTCCTGGGTGAAAAGAAATATTTATTTTTGCTTATAATATTTCTTTTCCTATAAGCTGCCCAAGCATCATAACAGATAGCAGCTGGCACTCGTTCTCCATGCCGGGGACACCAGGATGAGCAGTTGGGCACAGTACCAGACTGGAGCCTACATACTAAACTAAAAGGGGAAGCTGCTGGTTAGCTCCAGCCAACTATTAACAAGCAGGAATATAGACCTGACGTCACCAACTCCTATTTTTGAAAAAGAAGTAGAAATCCAGGGTTCTCCATGACTTTTTCAAATCTTATAAAGTTGGCTAAAATCTGTTTGACACACTGTAGGTACCAATCAAAACATAGGTGCAGCTCCCTACTTCTCAGCCTCTGGTTGGTTGTGAAAAGGATGGATCTTGGCCCAAAGCCAAGATTTGAGTCCCAAGTCTGATAATCACTGACCTTGAGCAAGTCCCTTAACCTCTTTGAACTTCAAAGGTCTAATTTTAAAAATGCAGACAGCACTTCTCTCCTTGTAGGATGATGAGGATTGAATGAGATGCTATGTGGGAAAGCATTCTGCAAGCTCCAAGGGCTATAAAAACTTTAGGTCTCTGAAGTCTAAGGTAGAAGGATGCAGGACTGAGCTCTTGCCTGCTTCAGAGCACAATTCTTTCGTGGGGATAGATTAGGAAAAATAATATGTGGGTTCAACTCAGGGAAGTTGTGGGACTGGGGTGCTGGTGACAGTGTTCCAAGAAATTACTCAGTCATAGAAAGCTTCTGAAGTCTGGGCATGAGAATGCATTTGGGCACAGTTACCTAGGGCACTGCCAGCTGTCATCAGTGGTCCATGTAGAGAAAGTTATCTCTGTGAGTGAAATGTATATGATTTTTTGATCAACATAACTTCTCTCAGATGTTTGTTGAGTTCAGAGCCCAGGGAGGGAGGTGTGTTCTGTGGATCAAGTGAAACCAGTACAAAACAACAGCAAAATCTAGAGGTAAAGATGATAAGACGAGACAGAGCCTCATCTCTCCCCACTGGAGAGGCCTGAAGTCTGTCCTATCTTTAAAGCTCAGCTTGCATGTGGTCTCAGTTTGATAAGCTCTCACTGAAAGCCCCTTTTCATGTTCTCTGCTTTCACCATGGTAGGCTGGCTGAGCCACCGGAAATTATCCTACAAAAAGGCAGAGTCAATGTTGAACGGCTTTGGCGGAGATGCCCTTCGCAGAGTTTACCCTCTGCCAGCATTTGCATCTGTAATGATCTGTTCTGCAGACTCAATCATAAAAATGAGTACAGTTCAGGGATAAAGTGGGTATCTTTTAAACCATGTCGCTATGTGTGTGTTGATACGCAGTTTCCAGTGGGAGCTCTACCTATGTTCAGGCACACATGAGTGTGTCTGGCTGAGCAGGTCCCCCCAAAGCAAGGAAAATTCACCAGAGGGCCATTTGGCCTGGTAGCAATGCTTTCATCTTTGGGGAGGACAATTGCGAGGAAAGTGTGCTAGGTGTCTTTCCAATGGGGCCCAAAATCTCACCATACCTCGTGTCAAGCGAGATAGGACGATGAGGCGCATGGAAACCGCTGCCTTGCTGAAAGCCCTATGTGCCACCCAGAAACAAGATTTTGTGCCCCTATATCCAAGGGTAACACAGAGGAATGCTTACTCCCACCCTAGCAGGGCTTCCACAGCTACTACACCATGAAGTCGGGCTGCCACATAACAGACACTATAATAAGTATGTCCCTGAAACACTCCTTTGTGGTTTGTCTGAAATTCAAATTTAACTTGGAATCCCATATTTTTATTTGCTAAATTTGGCAACTCTACTGTGAAGTCTCCACTGTCGGTGGGTGGGGATGCACAAAGTGTTTCACAGAAGCAGTGTTTCCAAGAGGCCCTGGAGACTTTGCTGGGAGCTGAGTTGTGAGGCAAGCATCACGGGTGAGAGCCGGTGAAATGTGCACTGTTCCTGACAATGTGGCTCCACTTGTCCCACAAGCTAGTGAAGTTTGGGAAAGCTTAGATTATGCAGAGTTCCTTTTTCCAAAGAGGTAGAAAGATAGTCATGAGTAACCTTAGGACATTTCTTGCACTAATATTTTTCCATTGTTTTGGTAAGATATAATTATATACAATAAAATTCACCTTTTGTCGTGTATAGTTCTATGAATTTTGACAGAAAAATATAGTCATATAAATATCATAACAAGCAAGATATGAAATAGGACATCATCCCCACGATTCTGCTGTGTCCCTTTTTTAGTCATATGATCATATAAATACATACAGAAAAAGCATTTTGCAAACTTTAACATACATTTATCTTATTCTCTTATTAAACTAGGAATAAAAGGGATATTTTTTAATGTGATAGAGAATAGTCTACTATATATGTATATAAAACATCATACTGATGATGAAATAGCAAAAATATAAAAATATGAGCTGATGGTATCAACTGTTACTACTTTTATTCAATGTGATTCAAGGGATTTTTAGCCAATGCAATAAGAAAAATAAATAAAAAAATATAAAGACTATAGACATGTGATCATTGTATTTCACAGATGATATGAAGTAAATTTTAAAAAGCAATTTAGGAAAACACTATTTGAATTAACAAATGAATTCATCACTTATACAGAGTGATAAACTTATGTAAAAATCAATTATATTTTCATGTGACAGCAACACTAATTTCCTTTGAAAAACAAGGAAAAATAAAAATATTTGTCAATCATACATCCAACCAAGGACTTGTATCTAGCCTGTATAAAGAACACTTACAATTTAATAAGAGAAACAATTGAATTATAAACTCAGCATTTTACTAAAGAAGATACAGGAATGGAAAATAAGCAAATAAAAGTTGCTCAAAATTTTCATCATCAGGGAACTAAAAATTAAAATCAGAAGAAGATACCAGCACACACGCACTGGAATGGCTAAAATTTAAAAATTAAAATTCAAAACCAATCCATATCAACTGTAGGTGAGGCCATGTTGTAGGTGAGCTTTCCTATGTTGCCAGTAGGAATGGACTATAATACAGTTTGGAGAACTGTTTGGAAGGTTCTTAATAAGTTAAACAAATATACATCTTATTCCACTCTTGGGTTTTTAGCCAAGAGAAATGAAAGCACATGTCCCTACAAACATATTACGTAAATATTTATAGCAGCTTTATTTGTAATAGCCCTGAGCTGGGAACAGCCCAAATATCCATCAACAGATGAATGGATAAAAAATTATGGTATATCCATGTAATGGAATACTACTTCGTAATAAAAAAGAATAAACTATTGATATGCACAACCACCTAATACTATTTATAACCCAAATATTGACAGTAAAATGAATTACTTTTGGTAAAAGTCATACAATGTAACACAATATGGCCATGAAAATGAACAAGTTATTGCTATAGGCAACAGTGTAGATAAATTCATAAACATAATATTGAGTTCTCTAAAAAAGGCTGACAAATATATATATATATTCTAGGTTTTTATGCATATAAATTTTAAAAACCCATACAGCCTACATTGTGGTAGACATCAGGACAGGGACTACTTTCAGAGGACGGGATTAGTGACTGGAAAGTGGTCTGGAAATGGACAGTTTCTTAATATGAGTGATAATTTGTGTGTCTAAGTTTTCTATTAAAATGTATCAGTTTACACATACGATTCATTTATTTTACTGTATGTCTATTACATTTCACTAGCATGGTTTATTAAAAAATAAGTTTCAGTTCAAGACCAGCCTGAGCAAGAGCAAGACCCTGTCTCTACAAAAAGTAGAAAAATTAGCTGGATGTGGTGGTGATGCCTATAGTCCCAGCTACTTGGAAGGTTGAGGCAGGAGGATCACTTGAGCCCAGGAGTTTGAGGTTGCTGTGAGCAATGATGACACCACTGCACTCTAGCCAGGATGACAGAGGGAGACTGTGTCTAAAAAAGAAGAAGAAGAAGAAGAAGAAGAAGAAGAACAACAACAACAACAACAACAACAACAACAACAAGAACAAGAAGTTTTAAAAGTTAGGAATAGGTTTGTTTAACTGATCTTGAACATGGACACACTATTCCTCTCTCTCTCTCTCTCTCTCTCTCTCTCTCTGTCTATATATATATATATATATATATATATATATATAC
The DNA here is from genome assembly GCA_963574885.1 of Lepilemur ruficaudatus. Lineage (NCBI taxonomy): Eukaryota > Metazoa > Chordata > Mammalia > Primates > Lepilemuridae > Lepilemur > Lepilemur ruficaudatus. The sequence goes on from CAUYRT010055720.1 coordinate 18,179, forward strand.
ACATACATATACACACACACACGTATATATTTAGATTGTGGGCTCTAATCTACTAATGTAAGACTCTACTAATATCATAGGTTTATTCTTTAGTTTTTCAGCTAGACTCTAAGCTCATTGAGAGTAAAGATGATGTCTTAATATATCTTTGTGTCTTACCCCACAGAGCAGTTTGATTCTCTTTTAATGCTATGTCCTCTTATTCCCATAAAGATATTGTCACTCCAGCCATACATTCTAAGTTTTTGTTTGGAAAATATGGTCACTACATATCATATATACCTGTATTATGATGCCATGGACCTAATAGATAGATTATAAACCTTTATCTAATATCACTTAGAAATAATTTCCTAATTTATATAGAATAATTAGTAAATTGACATGTTAAACAGTAATTATCAACATAATCTTGGCCCTACACAGACTTTGGAAATCTTACAAGATCTCTAGCTCAACTTCTCAGTTAAAGGCCACAGCAGCTTGTAGGTACTTTCTAAAACCTAAGGATCTCTGGATCAGCCCAGGAGTCCAGGCCCCTGAAGGCTAAGTGGCTTTATAGCCAGTTTTTCTAGGATTGGGGACCAGGAGATGGAAAATACAGTGTTTAAGACGCAAACTTTGTGGCCAGACGACTTTGATTTAATCCTAGCCTTTCTACTTCCTAGCTGCGTGTCCTTGGGCAAGTTACTTAACTCAGTAAAGCCTCAATTTCAATCTTTGAAATTGGGATAATGATTGTTATCTCACAGGATTATTATGAGAATTAAATGAGATCTTGTGTCTAAAATGCTCAGGATGGAGCATACCAAGTATTAAGCGCTGCAGAAAAGCAGCTATTATTATTCTAAACTGTTTATTTTGGGGAATAAACTCTCAGGAATGCACTGACATTTATGCTCACATACATTTGCGAGTATTTACATGCTCACAGAGGCAAGTGAAGGTTCCACATCCTCGTGCTCCAAGATTCACTTTTGTCATCTGGCCTCAACTACAGGTGTGAATCAGGGGCATTTTGAGCTGAACCAAAGACCGGCAAAGTTCTGTAAATATTGACAAAATCTTCTGGAGATGAGAGGTGGGAGAAAAATGGCCCATGTAAACAATGCTTATGTAAAGGGACAAATTCTAGATCAACGTTCCTCCATAACATGGATCACTGGATTATTTACAATCCTGGGAGATATAGATGGTTGTATCTCCAGGTTAGAAAGCAGTCCCCACATTCTCGGTGACTGGGCTCCATTTGCCTCTGTTTGCCTTTTTAGTGGAGTAGCCTGGGAATTGGGGCCAGGAACAGGGAAATTTGACACTTGTCGTGAAAGTAGTGGGAAATTTGGACTCTACTACAAAGTTTCTCATTAAAATTTAGTCACCCTTTGAAAGTTCAGCAGATAATCACAGAGGTACATAAAAACGTGCTGATCTATAATATATACACTTGGATGATGGGGTCACCAGTTGCCTCAATAATACATTTGTGACTGTTAATAATTGTTATGTGGACAGGAAAGGTTAACACTGGTAAAATATTAATGGCTGGCACTTAAACAATGTGCATGCAATTCAACGCATTACTGGGAAAGAGTTACAGAAATGCAAGAGCATTGGAGACAGAAACTCAAAACGGAACTGTCAGCATACGTATTACCTCCTAGCTGTGGGAGAGGTCTGATATAAATGCCATCTAGATTCACGTATGCCTGGAAAATGGACAGAAAGAAAAAAAGCATAAAACCATGATAAGTTTTGACCACCGAATATCTTTAGAAGTCGAAGGAGCACCATAGACCCTTATTTTATTGAGTTATGTGCATGTGGCAAATCTTTCCTAATCTCTTAATCAAAATTAATCATTTTTGTCTGAGTTAAAAATGTGTGTCTTATTTTACTTTACGTTCACACGCACTCAGAAATATTTGCACATATTTTATCCTAACTTTTATAATGCACAGTCATATTTACAGTTTTGCCACGTAAGGCACCCAGATCCCTATAATAAATGAAATTGGTATTTACTGTGCCCTTTGGCTACGAATTGCATCAGATACTTTATCCCAGGTGTTGCAAACTTACAGCCTGCAGACAGTCAGCACATATGTCTTGTTTGGCTTGCGTCATGTGAAAAAAAAATGATTTCAAATGTCTTTAGATGGATCATGCATTTCGCAGGGACATATGCTCTGTAGATTTCCACTCTTTGTTATCTTATACCTGTCCTTCTCCACTCATTTACAGTATTTGCATAGCATACAAATCCATGGCTGGGATTTGTGTGTGATTTTAATGGTCAACTACAATTTAGCTATTGAGTAAAGCAAGTGCTTGCATCTTCATGTTTGGGAAAGAGGTAAGAAGTTTAGTCTGGGGACTGAGAGGACGCAGCTTCATTCCTAGATAAAGAGATGAGGAAAGAATGCAGAGAAGGACTAGTAAAACATTGACCAAAAATAATCAAGACGGAAAACATATTTTCCTATGTAAAAGAACATCCCGCATCCATGAGGATGTATGTGAGCCTTCATAAAACACCCAAAGTGGATCAAGTATGTAATCAGATGATGGAGCAGAAGTGTTGGAAAACTGAAGGGCAAGGAGCTCCTGGGTTCTGAAAAAAGACAGCCGGTAACTCTGTGGTCCAGAGCAGAGAAGCAATGGATGTATCGGCAGAAGATTGTTGGTGTCTCCCTTCAGCAATATGGGAGTGGACACCTGCCAGCCCCTCATATTAAAGAAATAAGACGATTGGATGTGCAGGCTAAGCCCCAAGCTCTCCCTGTGTCTCCAGACAGTCTTCCCTTTTGATGTCATTGGGGTAAG
>CAUYRT010055721.1:0-34121 GCA_963574885.1 Lepilemur ruficaudatus
ACGTGGCCGTGGCAGAGGAAGGGGGGGTCCTAGGCGATAATGTCTGTCAAGATTACTGTTTCAATGTGATAAGTGAAATGGGATATTTTTTGTACAGGTTTTGTTTGTTTATGTCAATTTTTAATAAACATAAATGTGGGAAAAAAAAAATAAATCTCAAAAGGCCCTGTGTAATTTTGGTGTCAGCAGTGTACTTGTAAGTGAAAATGACTGTTTATACAAATAAATTATAACCTTTCATATTAATGTATACATGTGTGAAATCTGAAATTGAAATTCGGATACATTGTTTATGAAAGGTACAGCTTCTACAATTCATCAGATATTTACCTTTAGGACTCCATTGGAAAAAAAGACACAATACATGAAATCAGTGTTCTAATCCAGTGATTCTTACACTTTGTAGTCTCAGATCCTCTTTAACTCTAAAAGAAGACCCCAAGGAGCTTTTGCCCATGTGGGTTATATCAATTGATATTTACCATAGTAGATACTAAAACCTAGGCATTTTAAAAATACTTATTCATTTAAAAACAACAGTAACAAAAGCCATTACATGTTAACGTAAGTAACATTTTTACAAAAAGTAACTATATTTTCCAAAATAAAAAGTATTTAGTGGCAGAATGACATTGCGTTACATTTTTTATAAATCTCATTGTCTGGCTTAATAAAAGACTTGGATTCTCATATCTGCTTTTTTTTTTTTTTTAACATTCAGTGTTATCTGTTGTTTTGATTGAAGTATATGAATAAAATCCAACTTCACATACAAATAATGTAGTTGGAAAAGCTGCAGATATTTTCATAGTCTTTTTAGATTGTTGAGCATTTTTGAATATATCCAGTAACATGACAAATGGTAGTTTCATAAAGGTTAGTTGTAATGTACACTCTGAAACAGTGTCAGTGAACCTTGTCTTCTGTTACGTTAAAATCCATTGAATCACCTTGAACTTTCAACATGATTTTGTAACATCATACAATGATGCAGACCTTTCAAATGTTGACACTTTTCATTATACAATATCACAATACAATATAAAAATCATGTTTGTTAGGCCGAGTGTGGTGGCTCCCATCTGTAACACTAGCACTCTAGGAGGCCGAGGTGGGTGGACCGCTCAAGGTCAGGAGTTCAAAACCAGCCTGAGCAAGAGCAAGACCCTGTCTCTACTAAAAATAGAAAGAAATTAATTGGACAACTAAAAATATATAGGAAAAAAATTAGCCGGGCATGGTGGCGCATGCCTGTAGTCCCAGTTCCTCGGGAGGCTGAGGCAGGAGGATCGCTTGAGCCCAGCAGTTTGAGGTTGCTGTGAGCTAGGCTGACGCCATGGCGCTCCAGCCTAGGCAACAGAGTGAGACTGTCTCAAAAAAAAAAAAAAAAATATATATATATATATATATATATATAAATTTGTTAATATCACCACTGATTTCTTAAGAAAAGTCTTTATTGGAACCTATCATCCTTACAGTGATGAATACAGGTTTTCCAAAACTCTAATTTTGACTTGAAAGCTTAAACTCTATCATTGGAAACAAACACACATTTATTTTCCTTGAAATGACAGTATTCCTTGGTTCATTACTGAGAAATTACCTGTCAGATTCCCAGCTCTGAAAAACCATAATTTGATCTTTCGTTCAAGTAAAAATGGCGTTTCATGTAAGTGTCTTTGCAACTCAAATAAATTACACGTAGCCTCATACTTCAGTATGCAGCAGAAATGCTTTATGTATAGTTCTTATTTCATCACGCAAAATATTAACAAGACTCAATGATTGAGGCATAATAATTTTTATTGCTTCATTAAAAATGTTCATAAGTGAAACTGGCCTTTTTTTTTTTGTACTGGGATGCATGGCAGTCAAAAAGGTAATGACTACCAACACATTGGGTGCCCCTGCCCGATTCCTGATATGCAGCCAGCAGTTTTGCCATTGCTTTTGCATTTTCAGTAAAAAGGCCAACACGGTGAAAACAGGCACATAATGTCTTAGTATTGTTATGAAAATAGTTCTGATCTTGCATACCCCTCCAGAAGGTCTCAGAGACTCTCCAGGGTGCCTGTATCACACTTTGAGAACCTTGTTTTAATCCAAAGTATCTAAGTGAGACACACTATAAATCCTGTGTCTTGTATGATTGTTAGGTAAATAAAATTGTACTTAGAGGTATACATTCAAACCATATTGTCTTGCTCCATTGATGTAAAAGATAAGCCATGTGTACCAACTAAAGTTTGAATTTGATTCGATTTAAAATGTTCTGTCAGACTTTATGTGGTTTGTGGACCCCTTGGGCTATTGAAACCGCAAGGGGGTTTCAGCCTAGGTCCAGTTGCTTACCATACAAAGAGCCACTTACTGAGACAATGTAGATTGCCAAGGAAGAAAGGAATTTTTTTAATATGAAAGGAGAATCAGCCTAAAATCTCTTTGTCCAGCTAATGCATTGGGGCAGGCAGTGGTGTGATCAACAAGGTTGTGGGGCGTGGTGAGTCTTGGCATCAGGAGTCTGCCCAGGGGCCTTCAAAATCTCCACTATTTTGTCTTACAGAAATTCTGCCATTTCTGGGAAATAACTCAAAATTTCAAGTAGTTAGTTTAGGGAGAAGATTATAAAAAGACATATAGGGGTCATTGAAATTTGTTCATAGAGCTGGTTACACTTCACTCAAATCTTGAGATTCTTATTAAAAATGAAGATCTCTGGGTAAATGCTTGTCATCTGGTTTACAGGTGTAACAACTGTCTAGCATAGTGACTTTGTCCCAAACTCACCTCTTCCATTATTTAGTTCAGAACGTACTGTTCTATGTATGGTAACTGAGAAAAATTGCTGGATTCTAGAATTGTGGCTTCTATTCATAGTTTGAAGAATGAAGCATAAACATTTCTAATTTCAGATCAATAGCAAAAAGAAAGAATCAGCATGGGAAATGACGAAGAGTTTGTATGATGCGTGGTCAGGATGGCTAGTAGTAACACTGACAGGATTGGCGTCAGGTAAGAAAATGTTTAAAACAATCCTTTTTTAGTTAACAAAACTTCAGTAGTTCTTCCCTCCTTCCTTCAATTTTTTTTTCAGGTACTGCTGGATTTTAAAAGGCGTTTTCTTTCTCCTTCAAAAAGTCTTTATAGATATAAGAATAGGAGGCAGGAGGCTTCCGAGTCTAGTCTTGGTTCTGTCTCTTTAAGTGTCTGTTCAACTTGGTTGATATTTCTGGGCTCAGTTTCCATATCTGTAAAATAAATGTTTTGGACCAGGTGATGAATAAAGTATCTTTTGGTGTTAACATTGTAATAGATAGCTAGTAATATTTATCAGGTGCTTCCTGTGTGTCATGCACTGTTCTAAAAACTTTACACATGTTTAAACCTCATGGCAACCCTACAGTACAAGTGCTGTCGTCACCACCATTTCACAGACGAGGGGACTGAAGCACAAGAGCAGTTAAGTAACTTGACTAAGGTCGCTCGCGTAGCTGGTAAGTGGCCAAGGCAGGGTTTGAATGCAGACAGTCTAGCTCAAGAGCCTACTCTTTTTTTTGGAGACAGAGTCTCACTCTGTTGCCCAGGCTAGAATGCCGTGGCATCAGCCTAGCTCACAGCAACCTCAGACTCCTGGGCTCAGGCGATCCTCCTGCCTCAGCCTCCCAAGTAGCTGGGACTACAGGCATGTGCCACCATGCCTGGCTAATTTTTTTTATATATGTTTTTAGCTGTCCAATTGATTTCTTTCTGTTTTTAGTAGAGACAGGGTCTCGCTCTTGCTCAGGCTGGTTTCGAACTCCTGACCTTGAGCAATCTGCCCACCTCGGCCTCCCAGAGTGCTAGGATTACAGGCGTGAGCCACCGTGCCTGGCCCTACAGGTTTTAAAAAGTAATACAAACTTATTTATATTTAAAAATTGAAGATCTTAAATTCATATTGGAGTCCCTAACTGACCCTTTCTTTATAAGGAGTCCCCTGCTTGCTACCAGTGTTTAGACTATATAGTTCTCAACTCCCAAAAAAGGGAGGTTGTTTTACCGTCTCGAGCGTGTTTTCACAGGGGCATTGGCTGGATTAATAGACATCGCTGCTGACTGGATGACCGACCTGAAGGAGGGCATCTGCCTCAGCGCGCTGTGGTACAACCATGAGCAGTGCTGCTGGGGCTCCAATGAGACAACATTTGAAGAGAGGGACAAATGTCCACAGTGGAAAACATGGGCAGAATTAATCATAGGTCAGGCAGAGGTGAGTCTCGCTTTGCCTCAAGATAATTGATAATTGATATACCAAAATGTCTCCAATTCATTTAATTATAGAATTAATCACATGTTGGATGGTTGTACCACATTAAAGGATAAAAAAAGAAATGTAATGGAATAGAATGGAAACTATGAGAATAAATTACAGCAAGGAAGAAGTAAGTACAGTATTGTTCCAGGAACCCTTTGTGTTAGTTAACTACATAGTCATGTACAAACAAGTCTACTGGATTATGATGCAAATACGTTTATTTTGAGTTGTAGGAGAAAAGAAGTGATAGTCATTGCAGTAGGGTCTGTGTAAAGTTAATATGAAGTCAAGTTATTAAAACTGTTTAATTTATATCACTAAGGTGAGGAAGTATGGATTATGAAACTATGAATTATCAAGAAATGTAAAATAAGTCTTATAAGTGGAGAGAACTTGAAGAAATTCAGAAATTTTTCTCTGTGGCATTGCAGTGTTATTTTGCCACTCTAATGTTCTATAAAGAACATTCTAGAACTTAGTTTTGTTTTGTTTTGTTTTTTACATGATCACATATGGATACATTTTTACAATTTTGTTATAGCTGAACTTTAGAGCTCAAAAAAATATATTTGTTGGTAAAATGTGTAGTGTGCTGTTTCTTAGCAGAGGTTGAAGTATCACCGAGATGTCTTGGTGACAAGACTTTGGGATCAGGAAGAAGCTAGGAAAAAAATTAAATGGGATTAAGGCTGTTTAGTATGTTCAGGAATTAGTTTTGGATTCTACTTAAATATTTTGTTCATGTAAAGCTTTTACACATTTTACCCAAATTTCTTACGTGGTAAATACTTGCCGTATTGGTGCACTGTAAATTAAATTCATACTCTTGAACTATTTGCCTTTTAGGGTCCTGGTTCTTACATCATGAACTACATAATGTACATCTTCTGGGCACTGAGCTTTGCCTTTCTTGCAGTTTCCCTGGTAAAGGTATTTGCCCCATACGCGTGTGGCTCTGGAATTCCCGAGGTAAGCCCATAGTGCTTCCTATCATTAAACAACCGTGTGATGCTTGTCTTTTTGCCTGTCGGGGAAAAGTGTAGTTTGGGGGAGGGGAATGGTTTGTTAGTAATATGAAAAAAAATTTTAAAGTATAAGCTGATTGTAGACGTCATTGAAAAAAACTCTTCCCTATAGTCATTTTAACATTTACTGTGAGGTTGATTTTTTTTTTTTTTCTCTTACCACTAATTTAACACATGACCAAGCAGATTTTCAGAAGACTTGGTTTAACATCTGGAGCCTGGGAAAAAATATCTTGTGGGCTAAAGTTATTTGATAGATTAGTTGATATTTTGCTGTTATGACCCTGATTTTAAAACATTAATTCTCTTTTTATAATTAGATTAACTTATTGATTAGATATGTTAATGATTCTTGAATTTGGCCATTGTATGCCTTGAAGAAGCATTTGATCATAGTAGGTCTGTATTACAAACTTTTAGGCCTTATTATTTCAATAATAATTTAAGGGAGAATTATACTTAGGATTAATTGTACTTAATGTGAGCTAATTTCTTTCTCTTTTTATTTTTCTGTACTTAAATAAGTTACCAGCTTTTTCCTAATACATTTCTTTTTTAAAATAAATTGTAGTTATTTTTAAAGCTGTATTAAGAATATTTTTAATAAAAAGCAGTATCTTGCAGTATTTAGCAATTGTCATTCATCCTTCTTGATACATAGAAAAATATTACAGATAATTACAGTACTCTGAGAAGGCATAATATTATTTATTTCTGACACAACATCCGAAATGTATCTAAATATGTTCTGCTTGTTTCTACAACAGAAATTTTCAAATTTGCCTTTTCTTGGTTATGTAATTATATCCCTTGTAATTAAAGTCTGTATTCATTTTAACATGGACTGATATTTTGATTTTGTTCATGAGATAGGTTCGCCTTCTAGCCTTGCTTGGGTAGAAAATTAGAATATGATACAGATTTATTATGTGTAGCATAATAGGTGAAGTTTTTGAAAAATTAACTGTGAATCATTCCGTAATTTGTTAACATGTGCAAGGTAGTTTTTGGAAGTTAAACAAGAGAATAACTTGGGTTCATTAAATTCTCATGTTTCTTCAAGGAAACTAAGCTGCCTAATCTTTCCTTTGTAGATTAAAACTATTTTGAGTGGATTCATCATCAGAGGTTACTTGGGAAAATGGACTTTAATGATTAAAACCATCACATTAGTCCTGGCTGTGGCATCAGGTTTGAGTTTAGGAAAAGAAGGTCCCCTGGTACACGTTGCCTGTTGCTGTGGAAATATCTTTTCCTACCTCTTTCCAAAGTATAGCACAAATGAAGCTAAAAAAAGAGAGGTAAGCGCCTTTGTAGTTCATTTGACAGAAAAACAATGTTTATACAGACTACGGCCGTGAAGAATTTCCTAGTGTAAAGATCATTTTTTTTACTTTTTGGATAAAGCCTACATTCTGATTAGAATTTTTATTTGACATTAGTTTGTGTTTCTTTTCCCTTTTCTGAATAATCTCTAAGGTCTTTCTGGAATCCATTCCTGGTGCTGCTCAACTGCTCTGTTTCAGAGAAGCCTGCGCTAGGCTAGCTGGTGTCCATTGGGTTTCACTTGAATTTCACAAAGGTCTTTCCGTTTTATTTTCACTTTGAGTTACATCTTTCCTCTTCAGAACTGTTTTCCAAGCATAACATTGTTTTTACTCTTATTTCTCAACATTAGTATGTCTCTAGGGTTGAGAAATCTTAATAGCTGTGTTTTGCTCCTGGAGGCAGTGTCTTTTAGAGCGGAAGAGGTCTCTGATAGGTAGAGTGCTACCCAGCACTGTGGGGAAGTCCTGAGGGCCTTTAGGATATTTGCTGGATTGAAGTAGTGAAAGCAAGATAGACCCTTAAAAAATAATTACAAATAAATGCTTACCGAAATTGTACGTACACTTGGCTTCATGCCAGTAGAAAGTGGGCCAGTGACAGACAGGGAGTTGAAGAGAAGACCCAGAAGAGCGTTTGTGGACTTTCCCTCCCTTGAACTTCACTGCACGGTTCTGGATGGCGAGACTGTGACTTGAGGAGATGTTGTCTGTGCTCTCACAGTGAGGGTCTCTGTATTGCCAGTAGCAGTATTTTCAGAGGAATTAGAATAGTGAAAATATATTGAAACCCACCAGATTTTAAGTTCCCTGGATGTCTTGCTAGGATTTGGAATAGAGTAATTATTAATAGTGAAGCAGGTAGTTCTAAAGTCTGTAGAAATGATAACCTATTTTAAAATAAACAAAACTCCCCCCTCAAATCCCAGTTAGCTCTCCTCCGGTCTACTCAAACATACATCTTAAAAGTTGTCTGTATTCATTGCCTCCTCCTCTTTACATCCTATTCACGTTAATACACCTGGCACTAATGTTTTTTGACTGAATTGTGAATATATGAATGCCCTTTGCAGCAGAAGAGGGGAAAAAAAGTCTTTTTAGAAGTCATGAATACTTGCCTTTGCTTGGGGAGGAGGGAAATACTCAAGTTAAATTCAGAAGAAGCATTTGGAAAATTCAAGTAACATGAACGATTTTTATTTGGTATTTTTCAATTTATAAGAAATTAGGAAATAAGCCACATCCTCTTTCTAGGTGCTATCGGCTGCCTCCGCTGCAGGTGTTTCTGTGGCTTTTGGTGCGCCAATTGGAGGAGTTCTTTTCAGCCTGGAGGAGGTAGGTGAAAAGTACATCAGTTAAAAGTATATAGAACTACCATTAAAAATATATTTTGACACACATTTCAGTTTTATAGCCGATAGAACAGAGACTTCATTTTTAAGTTTTCAATTGTATTTTATAAAATTGTTTTTCTCTCGTTCTTACATAAAAAGTAATATGCTATATATGTTCCATACCTGGGGGAAAATATTTTTAAAATCTATTATTTATGTATAAATATTAGTAATTAGAGTTTAATTTACTTTGTATACATATTTAAAAGTAAGAAGATGTGAATTTGGCTTAATAGAAGACACTTAAAACTATCCCTGTTGGCTAAATTATCACCTGTGTTTCTATTTTAAAAACTTTTCATCAGTTCTTAAAGTTTGTCTTGTGTGATTATTTCTGTTGCAGTTATTGATGTGTAAGGAAATAATTTTAGTCACTTCAGTGGATTTTTTTTGGTTTCTCATTGGGGCTTAAGACTTTTTACAGGTTTACCACAAAAATGTGACAAGGAATGTTTTTAAATTTACTTTTTTCTTCCAGTTTGTGTTCTCTTCTTTTTTAATATAAAAGAGGCAAACTAAATACATGTTTATAAGCTAACAGGAGTTGGTATGGTGCCTTTATTTTTAACTACCATGATTGAATTGGACATGAAATTCATTTTGGAAAAAAAACAACGCTAGGTATTCTAAATAATTATGAGATATTTATGATCAGTTAGTATTGTGAATTTGTAATGATGTGATAGTCAAACATAATAAAACATTAATATTTCTCTTATTACAGGAAAATTCATTACATGTAAATTATAGCTGAGTGTGGTGGCTCACACCTGTAATCCCAGCAACTCAGGAGGCTGAGGTAGAGGGAGGATCACTTGAGCCCAGGAGTTTGAGACCAGCCTGGGCAACATAAAGAAAGGAAAAAGAAAATTAGCTGGGGGTGCCGCACCTGTAGTCTCAGTTACATGGGAGGCGGAGGCAGGAGGATCCCTTGACCCCAGGAGTTCAGGTCTGCAGTGAGCAATAATCATGCCACTGCGCTTCAGGCTGGGTGATAGAGAATCTGTCTCTAAAAAAAATAATAAACTAAAAAAATTCTAACTACGGCAAAATTGAGAATTAGTTGCAGCAAAATTTAAAGATATGCTGTTTACCATTCAAGTCATAACATACCAGAAACATTTTATAAAATTATAACATTAATTTTTCTTTTCTTTTTTTTTTTAGGTTAGCTATTATTTTCCTCTCAAAACTCTGTGGAGATCATTTTTTGCTGCTTTAGTGGCTGCATTTGTTTTGAGATCCATCAATCCATTTGGTAACAGCCGCCTAGTCCTTTTTTATGTGGAGTATCATACACCGTGGTACCTTTTTGAACTGTTTCCTTTTATTCTCCTAGGGGTTTTTGGAGGGCTTTGGGGAGCCTTTTTCATTAGGGCAAATATTGCCTGGTGTCGTCGACGCAAGTCCACCAAATTCGGGAAGTATCCCGTTCTCGAAGTCATCATTGTTGCCGCCATCACTGCTGTCATAGCCTTTCCCAATCCATACACCAGGCTGAACACCAGTGAGCTGATCAAAGAGCTTTTTACAGACTGTGGCCCCCTGGAATCCTCCTCTCTTTGTGACTACAGAACTGACATGAACGCCAGTAAAATTGTTGATGATATTCCTGACCGGCCAGCGGGCATTGGAGTGTATTCGGCTATATGGCAGTTATGCTTGGCACTCATATTTAAAATCATCATGACAGTTTTCACTTTTGGTATTAAGGTTAGTGCTAACGGGAGGTGACTTTAAGTAGTCTTGGCATGTTAAAATTTACGTGTGGAATGACAAATGAAATTTTATCTGAAGGTTGTTGTTCATAAATATAGACTGAAAAACGTACTTACCTTTTGAGTTTAATTTTAAGTAATGAACAAGATAATTCCTAAGGATATATTGTTGAGCATGTTGTTTGTTGCTATGTAACAAACTACTCCAAAACTTAGCAGCTGAAGATAACTACTTATTTTGCTCTTGATACCCGGTCAACACTTTGAGAAGGGCTCAGCTGGGCATTGTTTGCTCATAGTCTTTCATGCAGTTGTTATCAGACACAGCTAAGGCTGACCATTTCAGAAACTTCATTCAGATGTCTGGCACCTGGGCTGGGAAGATTCAGACGATAGGGGCCAGAGCGTCTGGGCTCCTGGGATTGACTGGTGTCTCTCTCTCTGCTCTCTCGTTTTTCCAGCATGGTGATCTCAAGATAGTTGTATCTCTTATGTGGTAGCTTAGGGTTCCAAAAGCAAGTGTCCCAACAAGACGCTTGTTTCTAACGTAGCCAAAGAGGCCATGCAACAAGATTTGTTTATTCTACTCATTGAGGTAGGGATGTGTACTTAGTGGGACAAGTATCAGAGAATTCATGATTATGTTCTAAAACCACTTATATTAGTTTCCTATTGCTGCTGTAGTAAATTACTACAAATTTAGTGGCTTAAAACCAAATTCATTATCTTACAGTTCTGGAGGTCGGAAGTCTGAAATGGGTCTCACCGGGCTAAAATCAAGATGTCCATAGGGTGTTTTTTCTGCGGCTGTAGGAAAGAGTCTGTTTTTTGCCTTTTTTGGCTTCTACAGGCTGCCCACATTCCTTGGCTCACAGCCGCCTTCTTCCGTCTTCAAAGCCAGCATTGGCTGGGCAAGTCTTTCTCTTTTCTCATCACTCTGACACTTTTTAAAATCCACATTTTAAAAACCCTTGTGATTACTTTTGGCCCACCTAGATAGTCTAGGATTATCTCCTGTTTTGTGGTCAGCTGATTAGCAACCTCAATTCTATCTGCAACGTTAATTCCTCCTTGCCCTGTAACGTGGCACATTCACAGTCTCTGAGGATTAAGATAAAGCAGGGTGTGGTGGCTCACGCCTGTAATCCTACCACTTTTAGGAGGCCAAGGTGGGAGGATTGCTTGAGGCCAGGAGTTTGAGACCAGCCTGGGCAATACAGCAATACCCCATCTCTACAAAAAGGTAAAAACATTTGCTGGGTATGGTTGTGCACACCTGTAATAGTCCCAGCTACTCAGGAGGCTGAGGCAGAAGGATCACTTGAGCCCTGGAGTTTGAGGTTGACAGTGAGCTGTGATGATGCTACTGCACTGTAACCTGGACAAGACCTTTTCTCAAAAAAACCCCCCAGAAGATGGACGTTATTCAGAAAGCCATTACTCTGCCTGCCGTACCTCTACACGGTGTTAGCTTGAAAGGACTCTGCAGAGTCACTTAAATTCCTAAGCGTAGGAATACCTACTTTTTTCCATCAGGGATTTAAGGCAGACAGGCCTTATGCCCTGGGGCATTGCTGCTTTTGGATTTATAAAAGTAAGAATAAAATTTGTTGATTAGTGATCTGTAGTAAATATAACTTACTTATATGACAAACAGTGATGTATACGGAGAAGCAGACGGCAGTTTATCCTTGTTCATTACGTTATTCGCCCTAGAGTTCACATGCTGGTGTTTGCTGGGATGGTGTGCTTCCACGGGTGCAGAGCGTGTGGAGTGGCAGCTTTATTCCAGTAAGATTGGAGTGGTGTTGGTTTTTGTAGTAGAGTCTCCTCTCTCTTGTCCTCTGTGTTGAGTCCACTGAGTGTCAAGAGTTAAGTAATAAAAAAGCCTTGAAGTTTTGTTTTTGTTCTTGGCAAACCAAGTTGAAGGAGCTGTTAAAGCTCCTTTTCGTGCAGTAAATTGGTTTTCCATAAAGCGCAACTTTCTCGTCATCAGTTGAACTGCAAGAAGCTGAAGGCAATTGGCGGTTAAGCCCCACCTCACACTCGGCTCTGGCTGAGGCATTACCACTGGCAGGAGGGGGCACAGCATGCTCTGATCCTTTCTGTCGTGTGTGCATTTGACGATCCCGGTAGACTCACACACGCTGCCGTTTCGCGTTCAGCTTGTTTCGTATCCAGCACAGTTTACAGCGGTTAGTCCCTCAGTAGTTTTTAAATGATCTTCTTATGGTGGTTACTATTCCTATACCTCATTAAATTTGATCAAGACATTTTTTTTTTCTTTTTACTTGATTCATATATACAGGCATACCTTGGAGATTTTGTGAGTTTGGTTCCAAAGCACCACAGTAAAGCGAACTTTGCGATAAAGCGAGTCTCATGAATTTCCTGGTTTCCCAGTGCATATAAAAGTTATATTTACACTGTACTGTAGTCCATTAAGTGTGTAATAGCATTGTATTTTTTTTAAATGTCCATACCTTGATTAAAAAATACTTGATTAATAAAAAATGCTAACAATCATCTGAACCTTTTAGCAGGTCATAATAATTTTGCTGGTGGGGGGTCTTGCCTTAATATTCATGGCTGCTGACTGATCAGGGTGGTGGTTGCTGAAGGCCGGGATAGCTGTGGCAATTTCTTAAAATAAGAGAACAGTGAAGTTGACTCTTCCTTTTTTTCCCCCCTTTATCTTGTGGTGTTAAAGGGGAATGACTTTTCCTTTTGTGAAAGATTTCTCTGTAACATGCATTTGGTAGCATTTTACCCACAGTAGAACTTCTTTCAAAATTGGAATCCATCTTCTCAAACCCTGCTGCTGCTTTATCAACTAAGTTTATGAAATATTCTAAATCCTTTGTCATTTCAACAGTGTTCACATTTTCACCAGGTGTATATTCCACCTTAAGAAACCACTTTCTTTGCTCATCCTTAAGCAGCAACTCCTCATCTGTTCAAGTTGTATCATGACATTGCAGCAGTTCAGTCACATCTTAAGGTTCTACTTCTAATTCTAGTTCTACCGCATCTGCAGTGACTTCCTCCACTGAAGGCTTGAACCCCTCAAAGTCATCCATGAGGGTTGGAATTTGCATCTTCCAAACTCCTGTTCCTGTTGATATTTTGACCTCTTTCCATGAATCACCAAAGTTCTTAATGGCATTTAGAATGGTGATTCCTTTCCAGAAAGTTTTTAACTTATTTTGCCCTCAAAGGAATCGTTATCTATGGCAGCTATACCCTTACGAAATGTATTTTTTCAGTAAGACTTCAAAGTTCAAATTTCTCCTTGATCTATGGGCTACCAAATGGGTGTTGTGTTAGCTGATGTGAAAACAACACTCATCTCCATCAGCGCTGTTAGGAGACCAGGTGCATTGCTAATGAGCAATAATGTTTTGAAAGGAATCTTTTTTTCTGAGTAGTAAGCCCAACAGTGGGCTTAAAATATTCAGTAAACCATGTTTTAAATGGAGGTGTTGTCATCCAGGCTTTGTTGTTCCATTTCTAGAGCATAGACAGAGTAGATTTAGCACAATCCTTAAGGGCCCT
Source organism: Lepilemur ruficaudatus (assembly GCA_963574885.1). Taxonomy (NCBI): domain Eukaryota; kingdom Metazoa; phylum Chordata; class Mammalia; order Primates; family Lepilemuridae; genus Lepilemur; species Lepilemur ruficaudatus. Next base: position 13,315 of record CAUYRT010055721.1, read on the forward strand.
AGGATTTTTGGAATGGTAAATGAGCATTGGCTTCAACTTAAAGTCACCAGCTGCATTAATCTTCTAATAAGAGTGTCAACCTGTCCTTTGAAGCTTTGAAGCCAGACATTGACTTCTCTCCAGCTAGGAAAATCCTAGATGGCATCTTCTTCCAACAGAAGGTATTTCATCTACATTGAAAAATCTGTTGTCCAGTGTAGCCACCTTCATCCATGGTGTTAGCTGGATCTTCTAGATAACTTGCTGCAGCTTCTGCATCAGCACTTGCTGCCTCACCTTGTGCCTTTATGCTATGGAGACAGCTGCTTTCCTTAAACCTCATGAGCCAACCTCTGCTAGCTTCCAACTTTGCTTCTGCAGCTTCCTCACTCCTCTTAACCTTCACAGAATTGAAGAGAGTTAGGACCTTGCTCTGGATCAGGCTTTGGTTTAAGGGAATGTTGTGGTGGTTTGATCTTCTATTCAGACCACTAAAACTTCATCCATATCAGCAATAAGGCTGTTCCATTTTCTTATCATTTGTGTGTTCACTGGAGTAGCAGTTTTAATATTGTTCAAGAAGATTTCCTTTGCACTGACACCGTGGCACAAGAGACCTAGCTTTTGTCCTATCTTGACTTCCAACATGCCTTCCTCACTAAGCTTAAACATTCCTACCTCTTGATTTAAAGTGAGAGACATGTGACTGTTCCTTTCAGCTGAATATTTAGAGGCCACTGTAGAGTTACTGGCCTAATTGCAATATTGTTGTGTCTCAGGGAATAGGGAGGCCCGAGGAGATAGAGGGAGAAGGGCGAATGGGCAGTGAGTAGGTGGAGCAGTCACCACACACACACACTGAGTTTGCTGTTAAACGGGCATGGTTTGTGTTGCCGTAAAACAGCTACAGTAGTGACGTCAAAGATTGTTGATCACAGATCATCATAATAGATATAATGATAATGAAAAACTTTGAAATATTTTGATAATTACCAAAATGTAACACAGACACACAAAGTGAGCACGTTATTGGAAAAATGGCACCATCAGGCAATCTATGCTGTGTCGCTGCAAACCACCCATTTGTAAAAAACACAATCTCTGTGAAGCACAGTGCAGTGGGGTATGCCAACATGTCACTCAAAATGTCGGGGCACTCGGTAAGGTTGCTCACTTTATATTGTACCGGATAAGACAAGCAGCATCTAATACCTCATTTGTAAATGTGTAGGAAGGACGTAATCATGGGATAAAGTACAGTGCTTCACACTGAATCAACTCAGTTTTATTAAAAATACTTAATGTATTGTCCTTTTTCCCCTTTCATTTCACCATCGACTAATGAAAATTTTATTAGGGAATGGCCATAGAGAACCTCTGAGCTAAAGGATAAACAACCCTTGAATTATTTTCTCTTTGGCTTAGAGAATGTGGTTTTGTTGCTTTGTAATTGAATTCATGGAATTAAGGTGCAAGATTTTGCTCATAGTTTTATTTGTACTAGGATTTTGCTACAGAGTAAAATGTGCGAAGAATCTCAAGTGTCAGAACCAGATCCACAGACTGTAGGCTTCAGCATGTACACGGAGGACCTCTGCTTTGTTAAGAGTTCTCTTCTGGTTACAGGTCCCTTCAGGCTTGTTCATCCCCAGCATGGCCATCGGCGCGATCGCGGGGAGGATCGTGGGCATCGCGGTGGAGCAGCTTGCCTACTATCACCACGACTGGTTCATCTTCAAGGAGTGGTGTGAGGTTGGGGCTGACTGCATCACACCTGGCCTGTATGCCATGGTTGGTGCTGCCGCGTGCTTAGGTAACGCAGCTGAGTTTGCCTGTGTGCCGGCGCGCTCAAGTCTGAGAGCAGCAAGAGCGAGTGGGAGCGTGTTCTCAATTCACGGGTGGAGTGGTGGGAGAGGGCGGGTGCGGGACAAAGGGAGGAATGTTTTAACAGCAGCGAGCCAGTAGTACCATTACGGTGTTGTGTCGCACTGGTTTTCATTTTACCTCTCCGACAACATTTGTTCATGTAAAAATTCCATAGTAGTTAGCCTGTTTGTAATATTACATAATGCTTTATGGCAAAAATCATCTCTGTACAACATAGGGTTAATGTGAATCCTGTCCAAGGAGATCTTTGGTTTTTTTCATTATTAAGGATCTTGGCTTACCTGTAACAACTGTAACATGGTACCTAAGACTAGCATTACAGCAAAGTTTCAGGATAGTTTTACTTTGGGTTCTGCAGTGATTTATTGTTAGCCTTAGTAAAAGATTTATTCGTCAGTTCTCTGCCATCTAAGGCGCATTTATAGCAAAATCAGAAAAGGTAGCCACTCATTTTAATGAAAAGCAAAATACCTACATTACGTACTTAAGAGTCTGTTATCTTTTGGGATGTGAAAAGTAGTTATTTCTGGCTGGGCATGGTGGCTCACGCCTGTAATCCTAGCACTCTGGGAGGCCAAGGCAGAAGGATCGCTTGAGCTCAAGAGTTCGAGACCAGCCTGAGCAAGAGTGAGACCCCCATCTCTACTGAAAATAGAAAAAAAAATCACCCAGGCAACTAAAAAAAATAGGAAAAATTAGCAGGGCATGGTGGCGTGCACCTGTAGTCCTAGCTACTCAGGAGGCTGAGGTAGGAGGATGGCTTGAGCCCAGAAGTTTGAGGTTAATGTGAGCTAGGCTGACGCCACGGCACTCTAGCCCGGGCAACAGAGCGAGACTCTGTCTTAAAAAAAAAAAAAAAAAAATATATATATATATATATATATATATGTATGTAGGTATGTGTATGTATATACACACATACATATATATGGTTATTTCTTATATTTAAAATGTCAGCTAAATTTTGCTTATATTATTAATAATCGGCACTTTGTTTTTGTTCAATGACTCAAAATTATGTGATTATATGATCTTTGAAAGTGTAATATCAACTAAAAGTGAAGGACAGAATCATTTTCACCAAAGTAGCAAGTATTAGCATCCACTTTCTTTTTAGCGCTGTGCTAGATACAGTCAATGGTACAAAAAGAAGAATAAAACATGGGCCCAGTCTCAAGCACAGTCAAGCTGGGGAGACGGGAGCAGCACTGGGAATGCAACAGCGAGCGACATGTAACGGTTCTGTGCGGTGCTCAGAGTCTGAACAGGGCAGGGATGTGGAGGAGGAACGAGCTCAAGCAATTCGGAAAGGGTAGAACGTGAGCCTTGTTTTAAAGGATTAGTAGAATTTAAAGGAGAGAGGACTTTGTTGAAGATTATAATGTGAAGGCAGAGCAATTGGGATGGGAATAAATTTCGTATTCATGGGGCTTTGAGGAAACTGGCTGTAAGTAGAGAGTACATTTTGAGTACTTTTGGGAAATGAAGTTGAGTTGGTGAGAAAGCCTATTATAAAAAGACAATGAACCTGATTTATGTCGAGATGAATTTATATTTGGAATTAGTCAGATTTGTGGCAGTCTGGCTTTGCAATTTTTAGCTTGATGACTTTGGCAAAGTTCCTTTACTGCTTTAATGTTTAATTTTCTCATCTATAAAATGGAAATAACAGCCGTGGTTCTCCTATGATTATTTTGAGGATTCTATGAGATAAAATGCATGTAAAGCTGTTAGCGTAGTGCCTGGTAAAATAGCTGACTGCGATATGCCTGGTGTAGACATATCCATGTCGTATATAGTGGGTTCTTTCTCCCTTCTATTCTTAGGTTAAAAACAAAAAGGAAGAGTTTAAGCTTAATACAGTATGAACTGGTGAGCCATGGTAGGTTTTTTGAGCAAAGGAGCAACGTGGTGAAAGTAGTACTTAGGAAAGATTGACCTGGGAGCATGGCTTACAAAGTGGATTGCAGGTAATGGGCCTGGAGCCAAGGAGGTGAGATAAGATGGTATTAAAATTAAGGAACAAAGTCGTCAGGTTGGTAATAGTGATAATACTGGGTAAGGGACTCATGGATGGATATTTTGCAGAGGAAACCAGATAAGACTAGGTGACAATCTAAATGTTAGAATAAAGTAAAGGGATGAGCCAAAAAGGACACCTAGGTGGTTTGGGAGAATGTGGTACCCAGTGTTGGAATCAGGGAAGTTGGAATGAGGATCTCTTTGGGGAAGAAGAGTTTGGTGTTGAGTTTGTGGTGTTTTTGTGCCAGTGGTCGTCCGAAGTCTTTTTACAGCTGAAAGGTGAGACGGACACAGCAGTGGGATAGGGTATGCATAATGTGAGACGAGGAACGAAGGCAACAGTGAGTAGAAAGATGTGTGGATTAGGGAGGCATCACCACAGAGGTGATAGCTGAGAGTGGTGATCTGGGTAAATGATGAGTTTTCTATGGGTGGGTATTACTTGCATTGTTAATGTAAATCACAAAGCATCAAAATATTTTACTCATGTCGAAAAAATTTAGAGGAGAGAAATTCATTAATATTTTACTCATATATGAATTTAATTTGTAGATTAGTAGCAAACAAGATAACCACGATAATGCTCACCAACTTGGAAATTAATGTAATTTAGAATTACTAATCCACTAATAGAATTAGTAAATAAGCTATTATAAGGGTGAAATTATGTCTTTGCTACAGCAGTAAACCAAAATGGCAAAACTGTTTCAGTCGAGTTTTATATGGAGTAAATAGGTTTTGAAATGTTATTTTAATAGTCTTTGTTATAAACAAAGAAGATTGGTGCTTCTCTAGATCTTTTTAAAAGTAGTAATTATTGTCCTAAGAGAGGAGTAGTGATTTCTGATGATAATGCTTTTCTCTAAGTTCTATTTATGGTTTTGTTTTCAACCGCCTAGTGCAAAAGTTCTGGTAACACATAATGATGAGGATCCTGTCTTTCCTGACCCCTGGTGCTTATTTAATTTCAGGTGGTGTGACAAGGATGACCGTCTCCCTGGTGGTTATTGTTTTTGAGCTCACAGGAGGCTTGGAATATATCGTCCCCCTTATGGCCGCAGTAATGACCAGTAAATGGGTTGGAGATGCCTTTGGCAGGGAAGGCATTTACGAAGCGCACATCCGATTAAACGGATACCCTTTCTTGGATGCGAAAGAAGAATTCACTCATACCACCCTGGCTGCTGATGTCATGAGACCGAGAAGGAACGATCCTCCCTTAGCTGTCCTGACACAGGACAATATGACAGTGGATGATATAGAAAACATGATCAATGAAACCAGCTACAATGGATTTCCTGTCATAATGTCAAAAGAATCTCAGAGATTAGTGGGATTTGCCCTCAGAAGAGACCTGACAATTGCAATAGGTACCCTTTTAAAATACTAAAATACACACACACACACACACACACACACACACGATAGATTATTTAGTCACATGACTTTTTGAACACACCTTAAATGTTTACCCACATATATTTGTGTAGGTTTTTAAATTTTTGATCAGGAAAAACAGACCTGTACACTAAGTTTTGTATTATATATACACATACATATATATGTAAAAAATAAAATTATATTATGTATACTTGATATATATATAATTATACTTTGTTGAAGGACAGAAAATTTTCCATGCTATCTCACAGATAAGATCATTGAAATACACTAAATTAGATTAATTCCCCTCTTGGATACTAAAGCAGAATTTTATAGAATATTAAATCTAAATGAGAAGTCTCAGTTTATTTAGGGTCATTAAAATAGGAGTGCTGGGACTTCCAAAAAAATTTCTGAATCCATATTAGAAAATGAAAACTATGATGTTCTCTGCTTCAAAGGCTCTTGAATCAATGGCATCAAAAATATTTAAAAAAATTAAACAACCTAGCAGATATCCTGGCAGTTAGTAAATACTCAATAAATGATGCTTCTTAAAATAATCCCTGTATTCTTATAATAATGATGCCCATTTTTTAAATTTTATTTTTAATTGACAAAAAATTATATGGTGGTGTTCTGACATATATACATTGTAGAATGATTAAATCAAGCTAATTAACACATTCATCACCTTATATACTTATTTTTTTGTGGCGAGAACACTTAAAATCTCTCCTTAGCAATTTTTGAATAAATTGAAAGAATAAATATGATATTCTTAAATTGACAAAGTCAAAGAGGCTGAATGTTCACTTCTGGTAACTTGTATGTAAAAGGAACATTCCAATAAATAAATGAGTTAATTTTTTAAGATTTTTTCTAAAATTAGTGTTTTATCATTAGTTTGTTTAAACAATCAGTATATCTTCATTGATGGCATAATATTTTTTATTTTATGGGTATTTAAGATTGATAATTATTTAATATCACACTTCACATCTTTTTGTGTATCTGTTAACAAATTATTTTAGCTATCTGTCTATTTATTTATTCAAGAACTGTGGTCTCACTCTGTCACCACGCTGGAGTACAGTGATGTGGTAATGGCTCACTGCAGCCTCAAACTCCTGGACTAAAGCAATCCTCCCGCCTAAGTCTCCAGAGCAGCTGGAACTGCAGGCACACACCACCCCACTAGGCCTGCTGTGGTTATTTTTAATACTTTTGTCGTTTAACCTATGCTAGAGTAAAAGTGATTAATAAAACCCCCTTGTACAGTATTAGAGTATTCGGAATTCAACTGTGTATTTCTGATAACTACCTAACTTTAGTTGCATACAAAAACTCTACACTTTTACTGCTCCCTCCACATTTTACACTTTTTATTTTGTGAACCCATTAACCATACGTCTGATAGTATTGACACTGCACCATTCAGTTGTCAGACTCTTCTTATGAGCTAAAACCAACTTAATGGGCGTTTTCCAAAACCCACTCGTGTCAGTTGCTAACGGACTTTCTTCTTTTCCGTGCCGTCCGTGGCCGTGCTTTTGAGGTGCTCTAGTAAGTACTGGCCGCTAGCACGTCGCTTCGGGGCTCTTCCGCTCTGACGGGTCACGCGCAGTGAAGAGGGCTTCGGTAGTCAACAGGAATTAGAAGCAGTGCCGTGTTGACAGTGATGACTGCTTCTCAATTTAGGACTGATGCTTATGTTTTGGCTCAGGTATTTTTGTAGCGAAATTCATGCTCAAAACATTTTTAGTGTAACAAATACCTATTTGTACACACTTGGTTTTGAATCATGCTAACTCGGAAACATAAAGCTGATGACCGTTTTGTTTTCAAATTCTCCCGTTTCATGGGTTTCCTTCTCCGTCCTGTGGTCTCTGGACTTTTCTCCACGTTTGCCACTTCTTGACTGGCACTTGAAAGGTGGAAGTGGAGGGAGGCAACAGGACAGTGCTCTAGGAGGAGAGCACACCGGAAAAGGAGAAATCAACAGAGCCTTTACAAATAAAACAACCCAAAAAATGAGGCTGTGTGCATTACACGCACAATTGTAGTGTCAACCCATCTGTAATGCTTGTGACTCATCTAGAAAATTATACTTAAACATCAGAACAGAAAGCCGCCGGTTCACTGGGACGGAGTATACTGCATCGTCAAAGCAAGGATGAAACTGCTCAGTCCCACGTCCAAGGAAGAGACATTCTGCGTAGGCAGGCTTCATTCGGTGATGGGTTCCCTTAATAAACTGCTCTCATAATTGTTCAAGATTTTTTTCTTTCTTTCTTTTTTTACACTCTTCCATAGCTGTATAAATTGGTTCAAGTTTTAAAATCCCATATTCCAAATATGCTTCCTTTTCCTCCAACATTAGAAAACAGTTTCAACCCCAGTAAAGCAAATTGTGAAATGGTATAATTATACCAGAAAACATTTTATTTACATGAAGGTGATTTGTTATTGGTGGATTCTAATTCAATTAAATATAAGAAATTGCTAAATAGCTTTTCATTTGATTCCTTTCTTGGTTAAGGAGATGATAGAAAGTAAAGGGACCAAAAGTCGTAGAATACATTTATTTATTCTCTCTGATAAACACATTGCCCATAAAAAAACAAAACAAAATCTATTAATTAAAAATTTTTGGTCTCTTCTCTCTTTTTGCAGAAAGTGCCAGAAAAAAGCAAGAAGGCATCGTCGGCAGTTCTCGGGTGTGTTTTGCACAGCACACCCCGTCTCTTCCGGCAGAAAGTCCTCGGCCACTGAAACTCCGAAGCATTCTTGACATGAGCCCTTTTACGGTGACAGACCACACCCCGATGGAGATCGTGGTGGATATTTTCCGAAAGCTGGGTCTGAGGCAGTGCCTTGTAACTCACAATGGGTAAGTCTGGTCTCACGGAAATCAGCTTACTTACCAGAGTTTATGATCCTGTGTAGCTGAATCTGTATAGTTATTAGCAGGGAGAGTCAGCTTGCAAGTGGAAAAGTCTGTCAGTAGTATGGCTATAAACGGGGGATCCGTCAGTTACTGTGCACGCTTACCAAAGAATAAGAAAGATACCAACTGCCCGCTCTTCGCCAAAATACAGTGACATTTGCCAAGAATACTTCCAAGTTGGGAAGGAGGTGTGGCGACATCTCCAACAGGGACAGCACGTTGCACTCAGAGCATTTCCTTTCTTAGAGGAGTAGTGGACTAACCCGGATGGAGCAGTGCAAAAACCTGTTTTCTTTTTGTAAATATCTCATTTTTAGCACATAAATTTCTAGTACGATATTAACTTCTTAGATATTTTGCTGTTTGCTCTTTCAGCCAGTATTTGATTCATCATGTAATGAAGGAAGCAACATATAATTAAATGAAATTTGTGAATTAGCTAAAAGTCTCCTCTAACAAATGCTTTGTTTCCTCCTGTCTACCTTCCCCACAAATCTCTTACATAAACCGCTAGTGACCACCACACACTCAGGTATTTAAATGTTATACGTGGATAATTTACTTTTCTGCCTTTTACACATAAACTGCCGTGTTTCTCCACGACAGGAATATAGGAAAGTGACAGGTCAGAGTGGTTATGGGGACTTCACGCGCAGGATGCCTCAGCAGACGCACTCCTGCTCCGTCCCGCGACGCTCCGCTTTCCCTCCGCCTGGGCTCTGTGAATGATTCCCCGCCCGTCCTTCCTTTCGGCCCCTTCATTTCCATTATATGCCTGTTCCTCACTGAGATTCTTAAGAACACAGTTTTCTCTGAAGGCAGATAACAGGCAAGGCAGGAGAAGCAAAGGGTTTGGATTATGCACAGACTGGCTGATGGCGAGCCCTGAACGGCGTGAAGCTGATTTAAATACTGAATACATGTAGAATCACAGCACGGTTTTTTTTCTTTTTAACATTTTGTACAAAACACGTGAGTGACAGAATATATGACCCCTGTCTAGAGAAAGGAGGAAAAAAGAACAAGAAGGAAGGAAACACCTTCATGTTTTTCTCATTTAACTTTGCAGGAATGCTGCAAAATAGGGAGTGGTATCCCTGCTTTACAGATGCAGTAATTGAAACTCAGAAAGGTTTAATAATTTGCCGAAAGTGACATGGCGAATCACATGGATCAGAGAATGAAACACTCTTTCCAAACTTAAAACCCAATCTCTTGCTGCTGTTTCACACTGTAATTTGCTCATAGAAAACAACCTTTCTTTGTGATTTCTTATATTTTACTAAATATTTTTTGGCCAATACATTAGATTGGATTATGAATAGAAATGTAAAGCTAGAAAATTAGATCCGTGTTTAGGGTTTTTCACTTGTGCTAACTAATTAAAAATAACTGTTAGAAATATGAAATAAATCATTAAAGGGATAAAGCTCTTAAGAGCAAGGAGTTTAGAATTATTAAATATCACAGAGTCTCACTGGAAGAGAGATGTATATAATGAAATATTACTGTTGCTATTTTCTTTTGTTTAATATTGTTTACTTTTTAAAAATATTGGTGCCAAACTTTTTAAAAATTTAATAAGTAGTAGTATTAAATGGGGTGACTTTTCAACAAGCTTTGCTGGCCCTTGGGCTCTTTTAATTATTAAGCGGCTCAGTTGGAACCTAAGCTGAGTTGTTACAAGCTATTATCCACTTCAAGTTGTTCTCTGTGCCTGGCGTGGTTTGTTCTTTTATGTACTAACAAATATAAATGTTGTTCTCTAAATCATGAGTGTCACTGTGATCACAAAGCTGCTATATGGATTAATTTTCATATTTCAGTTCACTAATTCCCAGGTCTTTGGCAGCATAGATATCAAAATGGAAAATGTTTAAAAGACAGTATAAAAATAGTGAAGTGGGCAGAGGGAAGGGAGGATATCTAATTAAAATTTTGTCTGATGCTGCCTGTTTGTGTGGAAGGGGGGGGCCTTTTTCCTAAGGGAATATATTTAATTGCCTTGATCATATTTTCCTTATTTCTGTTCATCAAGGAAAATAAATTGATATATATGTGGGAAGAAAAGAGATCATTTGGGGAGGTGGCTCTTGGGACTTTCAGAGTATCTAAGGAAGCAAGGTTTTTTTTTTTTTAATTGAGATGGAGTCTCACTCTGTTGCCCCGGCTAGAGTTCCGTGGCATCAGCCTAGCTCACAGCAACCTCAAACTCCTGGGCTCAGGCTATCTTCTTGCCTCCAGAGTAGCTGGGACTACAGGCATGCGCCACCATGCCCAGCTAATTTTTTCTATATATTTTTAGTTGTCTGGCTAATTTTTTTCTATTTTTTTCCTTTATTGAAGTATACTTTACATATCATGCGTTTACTCCATTTTAACTGTACAATTAAATGATTTTCAGTGAATTTACCGAGATGTACAGTTAATCACATAAATCAGTTTTAGAGGAATTCCTTTACCCTATCTAAAACTGATTTTTTTCTATTTTTAGTAGAGATGGGTCTGTGCTCTTGCTCAGGCTGGTCTCGAACTCCTGAGCTCAAAAGATCTGCCCGCCTCGGCTTCCCAGAGTGCTAGGATTACAGGCATGAGCCACTGCGCCCAGCCTTGATAAAATACTCAAGCAGGGTGTTTTATTTCCACTTAAAGTTAAATGATTTAAAACGCCGAAAAAAAAATCATGTGTTGTGGGTTTTAGTGGAGAGTATGAAATTCTAGATAGCTATCAACATCTTATAGTTTACACTGGGTCTTAGAGGTGGAAAATAGTTATTTGGGGGAAGAGACTCCACAAATCTAGAACCTTGGATGCAAGGAGAAAAAACAGAGATAGGGGAAAATGAGTCTGTAAATTATAGAGATGTCAATTACTTATTGATTTTCCACATTTTATATTTTAACTTAGCAGAATTTCTCCAGATCTTTTAATCTTCGTGGGACTAGTGGGATGTTAATAGGAGTTACTACTAAAAAAACATTTGTGACTGTATAAAATTGGAAAGTGTTGGATTAAATACAGTTGAGGTTCTTTTCTGTGGAACTTCTCTGAACTTTTAAAATATTGATATTCTTTGATTCCCAGATAGAGGGTAATGGCAAAAAAATTTTTGCAAAGTAATTTGCAACTGTTTTTTGGTGGGGGGAGGGGAGAACTCCTGGGCTGATAGACACTATTCTCCATTAACTAAAGAGAAAAACTATGTGTGTTTCTCCTTTTAGGGGCTATTACTTTGTAAATATAAAGATTACTTTGTAACTCTCTAAATTTGCCACTTGATCCTTATAAATTTGTAACTTTCCTCACAGTGTACCTTGGCAGACTTACTAATATAAGTGATACTAACTGAGATTAATCATTCTGTATAATTGGACAGAAAGGCGTGAGTTAGAATTAAACTGGTGTTAGTGTATTTAGTTAATTGCCAGGGTGTTCACATTTCCTGACTCCAACCATACAATCAGATGAATTGATGGCTAGGAAAAAAAAAAGAAAAACCTGAAAAGTTTAGTCAGTGAAGAACATCTAATGAGCGATTGAATGCTCATTTTATATAGTTTCTGAGCTTTTTTGGAGGGGGAGGTTGCCCCCATGCTCTGAGAACTTTTCAGTCTATCTTTATTCTTAAGGATCAGTACCATGTTTTTTAAAAAATAGAAAACATAGCAAAGAACCAATTTCTGCCTTTCCTGTTCTCTACCGTCCTTGCCCCCCACCCGGACCCCAGCTGTCATGCTGAGTAACTGTTTTATAACGGACATAGCTGTAGGACCAGACTGCTTTGAAGTCCCCTGGTGACATTCTTCAAGAAGCCAGAATGTTCAAAGGCAGCTTAACAGGAAAGCTGCCTGAACCAGATCATCAGGAAACGTGCAGTCACCCAGAAGGGCATTTGGGATAGGCTTTCAGAATTTAAAGATTAACTTTTTTTCAAGATTTTTGACTTTTACTGTTTATATGCCCCATACTACAGTCGAATTCATTAATTTCCATTATAAACCCTGTAACCAGAATTTTGTCTTAATAATTAAAAACAGTCTAATTAGTTTTAAGTGTCCTCATCATGAGAATTTGTGTCTATCATTTTGCTTGATGTGATAATAATGACATGTTAACTGAGAAATAAGTGTTATTTGGGGAAAAAAAGCATAAAGTAAAAGTCCTTTTGATCCCTAATCATAAATAGGTTTTATTAGCTTATTTTAAGAAATGGCATTCACAGTTCCTGAAAATTAGGGAGTGTTTCTGTTGGTCAGCACTATTTAGTTTTAATTTTAATTGGAAATAATAGTAAAATCCAAGAGATTTCTTAAGTCTTCTTACAGGCAATAAGGCTAGGCTTTTCCCCACCTTTCACTGCTGAAGTAGAGCCAAATGATAGCTGTTGTGTTGTGACATTTTATAAATTGGAAAAATATTTTCTTCTGTGTAAGAACACTGAAAATGGAGCTCTTCATTTCAGAGGTTTATAGCTGTGTATCAATACTGAGTTTCTTTCGTACTTTGCTTTGTAGTCATCTTCATTCCAAACTTTCATAATTTTGATTTTTAAATTAAAAAGAAAAATAACCCACCAATACTTAAAAATAGTATTGTGTTACTTTTGAAAGTCAGTAGAGTTTATGCAAAAGGAGACTGGAATTTTAAATCATTTCTGTTTTCGTTTTTCTGAAGTTCATGAGAAGCATTCTTGTCATTCATGTTTTTGTTTTGTTTTCTCATTCCTTATCACTATGATTGGAACCGCTTTTAATTTAATTTCTCACACAGTTATTAGCATAATAATCTGTTTCAGGATTGTCTTGGGGATCATCACAAAGAAGAACATATTAGAGCATCTCGAGCAACTAAAGCAGCACGTCGAACCCTTGGTGATTAGATATATCAGATCTCCTCCTTAGACACCTTAGAAGTCAGGAAGCATGAAACTTGTGAACTGTTCAGTTCTCTTTCCCAGATACCTGCTGAACAAAAATATCCTGCCATGCTGCCAATTACATTTGTATCTGATACATTATGTCTGTAAGATAAATTCAGATAATGTGTAAAATTCCATTCATAGAAAGCAAGCAAAAGTTAACATCTCTCATCGAAATCATTAGTTACAACTTAAGAACTGTGGACGCTTTGGTAGTTGAATGAGTAAATATTGTTGAACATTCTTAAAGTGAGCATGACAAATCAGTCCACCTCAGTGGATATACACTTGGTCTCGGAAGACCTCTGACTGGTTAAAAATGTCTGCCCTGTCACCCCAAGCCCTTTTCTTTTTTGTGTTCCCTAATCTTGTAGCCTTACGGTAAATCTAAGCTCCTAAGTGATTTTAACCGAGCTTAGTGATCAGAATTGCTGACAGTTAAATGGATTTTTTAATGGGCACACTAACTAGAGTGTAATGTGTGTATATTTGTGATCATAGCATTAATTCTTTTTCTGCTATACCCTCCATATCTTCAAAGTCACAATGTGTGTCCTGCCATTTCATTAATGAATTGTACCTAGATTATGTGTGTGCCCCTTTTGTATGATGTTTCTAGAATGCTATAAGCAGATTTGGGGTCAATTGCATTTGTTTTTACTAGCTCTATGTCCTAGTGATTTCATGATTACAGATAAATTTTGAATTATCTACTGAATAACATAAAAATCGTCTGGCTTTAGCAACTAATGCCTAAAATTATTTTGCCCTGCAATTGTCATACCTATATGAAACCTGACCCAGTTTGCTTAAGTACACAACTAATTGTGTATTCCTGTTGTATGCTAATATTTCACAAGTGTTTCATGCATCCTTTTTTAAAAAACTAACCAGAATAATACAGTAGCTGCTCATTCATTCTGCTTTCTGCTTCACCTGTAATAATCTCTTAGGACTGCTGCTTGATTTTTCACCTGTCTTTTAATGTAAGCATTAACAAGTAAGACTTTCATAAAAGCACTGTATCTTAACTTTTTTGGCCAAAATCAAAATAGGAAAACATTGATAAGTGTACTAGAAACTTAGATTGTCTTGAAGATTTATTCTTGGGGTCCTGAAGTTTGGGATTGAAGTTCTGTGTTGACCATTTTATATGCATTTTATCTCAATTGTATGTGCTTTCATGAAGATTCTGCATACAGTGGGCAATCCTTAAATTATCTTTTAAAAATTGGTTAATTTTGGGTAAACAAGGAAGTGAAGTGTTGAGGGGGTTTGGTCATCAGACATTTTATTGCTTTCTTGATGTGATGGGAATGAATTTTCCTTCTCAACTGGAATCAGCATCATTTCCTGTTCATACCTTCTCCCATTTTTTGTTACTTTTTTGTTGGCATACATTAATCCAAACAGCTCTGCCTCAATGGGGCATGCAGTCCTCAGAGCCCCGGTGGAAAGGCCATCACACCATTAGTGACCATAATGCTTTTGATAACAGAGGATGGTTGCTGGATAATTTTATTATCTTTACCAATAAAATACATTTTGAAAATACAAAATCAGGCTGCTTGCTTTGCTCTGTTTCTGTCAACAAAAAGGACTTAGCTGTAGATTTAGCACCTCTTCCCTCCCCGCCCCCTTTTATTTTAATAGCAATCTTCTGTTTATCCCTTCCAGGCGCCTCCTTGGCATTATAACAAAAAAAGATATCCTCCGTCATATGGCCCAGACGGCAAACCAAGACCCCGCTTCAATAATGTTCAACTGAATCCCACAGATGAGGAGAGAGAAGAGACGGAAGAGGAAGTTCGTTTGTTGAATAGCACAACTCTGTAACCCGAGGGAGTCGTCCACTTTTTTTTCTCCTTAACAAAAAAAAAAAAAGGAAATATAAAAGCCGGGCTTTTGCAACTTGGTTTGCAAATAACGCTGGTGGAATGGAGGAGTCTGGGGAGGGGAAGGAGAGAGAGGAGGACAGAGGTGAGGTGTTTCCCATCTGCCCGAGAGCAGCACATCAGCGCCTGTGGCTCTGCACCGGACGCGGTCAGCGGGGACGTGCGGTGACAGCGCGGGCTGCGCCTCAGCAAGGATGACGCCAGAGTCCTCGTCCTTGTCCTCGAGCACCGGGCCTGTCCCTCCAGCACGGCAAAGACGCGTTACCAGTCCCTGTTTCTGGAGGGATTACTTTGAATTGAGCCATCTATAAAACTGTAAGGTCTTGCCCTTTTTTATCAAAACTGTTCTGTTGAATTCATGAATTGCAGAGTTAAGCGTTACCTTTCTACATTCCGAAAGAGCCTTTATTTCTCTCCGTCTCTCTCTCTCTGTAACAAAGCCTCTTTAAATTGGTGCGCCCTTTTGAGCAGTCCTTTCTCATATTGAGATGTACTGTGATTTGCTGAGGTTTCATCACAAGAAGGGAGTGTTTCTTGTCCATTAACCACGTAGTCTGTCCCATCACTAAGCGCTGGGAACAGTGCGCACGCACCGCGACAAAGGCCAATCAAACAGGTAACGTCGCAAGGGAGTGTGAGCGAAAGCTCTCAGCTTGTGTGCCGTGCGATTCAGAATCAAAACGATGAAACTTGATTTTAAAGGATAAGCAGTTTTTTTTCTCTCAGACTTTATGGATAATGTGACCTGGTCTTATGCAAATTTTCTATTTCTAAAACTATGACGTCTACACGTGCTGTTCAGCATAATTAAGCAGCGTGCTGCTGCCTGGACAGTGAAGAGAAGGATATTGTTTAGCTGTATCCGATATTAACTGCATGTTATGACACTGGAATTTTTTTTTCTTGAAATTAGAATCAGTCATTCTTTTCTTTCCTCAAGGTATTTCACTGCTGACACTGAAGAAGAAATGTAATTCATAACTTGCACTAAATGTACATTTCTTTTCTTAAAAATTGACCATTCTTATTTATATTTTTATGGATTAAAATTTATAAAATACAGATCAGTTAATATCGCACTTAAATAATTTTACCTTTTTAATGTGATATTTGTAGACTAATTGAGACTTACAAATATGGAGATACGAACGAAGTTTACAGTGGGAACAGGGGTTTAAAAACAGGCTATGGTCATTTCTCAGTGATCCGTCGTGCGCATCAACCTTCTCCTGATCTGTCACTGCCGTCTCCTGCATTGTCTTCCGACCTGTTACCTGGAAAGACGAAACACTACAAATTACTTTGCAGATTGAAACCAAAAGTTATATAGCGTTAAACTTTTTTAAAATATCAAACAAAAAATGAAAACAGTAAGATCACAAAGGTAGCAGTTAAAACTTTAATCTGAACATAACCTTTGACTCTTTGGGCAGGTCGCATCCATATGAGAAGTGTTCGATGATGGTTTGAGTATCAGCAATGCACATTTTTGCAGGATGAGTTAAAATGCACTAGAATATGTTTGGGATTTTTGTTTTTGGAAATGTCTGTTTTAATCATGGTCTTAATTCTCAACTGGCAAAGGCAGTTTACTCAAAAACTGGCCTAAATATTCTGTGATTGTACATTTTTGAAAGGAAAATGAATTTTTTCAGACAGACATTTTCTAAAACACAACTGGCAATGAGCCATTTTTACATTTTGGAAGTGATTCTTCACTTCCTAGTTCTTAATAATAATATACCTATAAGATCATACAAAATCTGTGAGATCCTGAAGACTTGTAAGATCATGAAGCCGTATAAGAATGAGGATGGGAAATGGAGCAAAACGCTAGGAGTTTCGTGACGCACTCTTAGCTGTGCTGCCTGCCTGCCTCAGTGTCTTGCCCTCATGACTTCCGTCTTCATAGCCTCTTCAGAGCTCTTTTGGCATCCAGAGTGGGATCATTTCCAAATGGCAGTTCCCTGTATGTCCACTTGTCCTAAGCGTACCTGCCGTGTGGAGCCCTGCTAGACGGTGAACTCTCGGCATGGCTGCTGGTCCTGCTTGTCGTAAGTGCTTGTCATGACTTATGAGCCTTCAAAGGGAGAAACCAGTTGCTTCGCAGATAGCTTCATACCTTAAACTGCACATGGGTCTTATTTTCCACGTTTCCCTGTTTGAGTTCAGGTCCTACTTTCCTTGCCCATCCTGCTTCAGAGACTAACATTTCAGGGTGGACAATAAAGCATTAATTTTCTCCTTTGGCACATTTCTGTCCCTGGTGTGTCTTACTGCTGAAATACAGGAGAAGTGCCGGATTTTTAATGCATTCAGTGGTTTTCTTTGGTATTACTGTCTGTCCCATTTTTCCTTTTGATACGTTGAGGTGTGTCTTCTTTTCAACCAAACGATGAAATAGTGGAGACCATGAAATGGTTGTGCCTGGCTAATTGGCAAATTAATTGACCCATATAAGTGGCGCCTTATTTGAGTACCCTTTTTGAGAAGGTATGATGAGAATGGGCAAGGATGTCAGCATCTCTTCTTCTTAATAATTGTTTTCAGTTTTGGTTCATGAAGAATGCTTAGTTTGTTAATCTGTGATGTTGCCTAGAGCTGTATTTATCTGTTTTTATTTATACTAGTGTAGTAGAGCTGCATATCATTACAGTAAAAATGATTACTGTGATGAGTTACTCAGAAACCTATTAAAATCTGTATGACAATGTGTGGTTTGGCCTTTAATTGTATCTGTAACAGTCCTGCTACAGTCTGTACCGCTGCCCCGTGCAGCGTAGGCCAGTGTGCCCAGCACGTGGACCCTCAAAACAGATAATAATGGTAACACTGCTTTCGGGTTACAAAGCCGGTCTGTCCTTCGCAAGCAAGGAGCAACGGAAGAGCCGATGCTGGGCTGCACGGCAGGATGTGCGCGTCGCTGGCAATAGCTCAGAGCCCACGTTCGTCCGTGGGAGTTGCAGGTCTGCAAGAAACTGATTTCCTTTCAGTTTGCTTTCAAAAATGTGATTTTTTTATAAGAAAAATTATCCTGTTGGCATGAAGACAGGTAAAATCTAATTTTTTTTTGAATTACCTTGGAAAATTGCTAGTAGAACTGCCTAAAGGGAGTGGTAAGTAACATTTGAATAAGATTTTAATAGTCTTCTAATATTAAACTTTTAGGCCTTCTCTTCCCAGTTCTTCCCAGAGTCAGGAAAAGCTGGGTTGAGAGGAAAAATAAAATTAAACAACTTTTAGTAAAAAGGAAAACAAGTCCAGAGTAGATCCTGCATCATTCATTCATTCACTGAATGTGTACTGAACACTTAGTCTGTGCCAGGCATGATTCTATTTTCTAGAAGTTTGTATTCCAGTAGGAAAAGGAATAAATACCAGATGGTGATAAACACAGATTAATTCAGAATTTTCTTAATGATTCCTACCATTACTAGCATATAAAATCAGGCAAAAATCTTCGTTCTACTGGAGTTTTTCTAATGGAGAAAGTGAAGGTGTGCGCAGGTGCACCCTGTTTTTGTGGAGGGTGATCTGGGGAGGCCTCGAGGATGAGGTAACATTTGAGCAGAAACCCAGAGGGAGTAAGGGAACGACATTCACGTGTGGGAAGATGTCCAGGAAGAGGAGGCGCTGCACACGACATCCCGAGGTAGGATGTTCCCACCAGGGTCAGAAACGCCTGGCAGGTCGCGGGCGGGAGAGGGCTACCAGGGAAAAAGGAGAACAAACAATGAAAGAGGTTGGGGTGCAGGGGCTTGATTGTTTTCCAGATAAAATGGGGAGCCAGGAAGGCAGAAAAGTGACACAGCCTGACCTGAAACGGCCAGACTCCTTTCTTGGGCACAGACTACAAGGGGGCGGCGGGGGAAGTAGGAAGACCAGGTAGGAGCTCTGGGAGTAATTCCGGTGAGGTATGGTACAGGTTTGAACCTGACTGAAGCTGGTGGAGGTGGGGAAAGTGGTTGGATTCTAGGTATCTCGAAGGTGGTATAGACAGGACTTTTTTTGTTTTGAGACAATCTTGCTCTGTTGGGTAGGCTGGAGGGCCATGGCATCAGCCTAGCTCATGACAACCTCAAACTCCTGGGCTCAAGCGATCCTCCTGCCTCAGCCTCCTGAGTACTTGGGACTACAGGTATGTGTCACCGTGCCCGGCTAATTTTTTCTATGTATTTTTAGTTGTCTGGCTAATTTCTTTCTATTTTTAGTAGAGACGGGGTCTCGCTCTTGCTCAGGCTGGTCTTGAACACCTGACCTCAAGCAATCCTCCCGCCCCGGCCTCCCAGAGTGCTGGGATTACAGGCGTGAGCCACCAGCCTGGCCACCAGGACTTGTCAGTGGGCGGCATGTGGAGTGTGGTGAGGAGTTAGGGATGTCTGCACGGCTTCTGGTCTGAGTGACAAGACAGTGGAGTGGCCACCGAGTTGGGGAAGACTTCAGGAAGAACAGCCTTGGGGCTGAGCGCGTGTACGGGGGGGATTTCGGCTTTAGACATCGGGTTTCAATGCCTGTTAGACCCCCACGTGGGGCTGTCCAGCAGGCGCGTGTGCATGCGACTGGTTCAGGGCGAAGGGCCAGCCCGAGAGCTGAGCAGAGCAGACGTCATCCCCAGACGGGAGGGCACCAAGGACCGAGTGTGGACACGGAAGAGGCACGAGGACTGGGCGCTGACGAGTTTGGCTTAGACTGGAGAGATGAGCCAGCCGAGGACGGGGGTGGGGCAAGGAGCGGTGCCCTTACGAGACGGGCGGCCCCTAAGCCAGAGAAGGGCGGTTTCGAGGAGGGCCAGCTGCCGGGCACTGCTGGCCGTGAAGTACTGGAGGCTGACGGCTGGCCTGTGTGGAGGTGACGCCCGGCTGGCCCGCGGTGCAGCGGGCGGTGGCAGCAAGAGCGTGGCTGCACCGAGTGCCACGCAGACCGGGAGGGTGGCGCTGAGGGTGGCGCACGCGATTCCTATGAGGCTTTCGGGAGAGGAGTGTCTGCAGGTGCGGGACGTGCTGGCTTGCTTGTTGTGGATGGAAATGTGTGAGAAGGAACATGATGAGATCAGGTCTGTGTTAAGATGCGGGACAGTACTGCCCGCCTTGCTGCTGCTGACGGAGTTTGAGAGGGAAGATGAGCGGCCTGAGAGAGGAGAGGCCCTTGAGTAGGCAAGGACGAATGGGCTCCCCGGGGACATGACACTCGGAGAAGTGGGAAATGCAGAGTGTATGGGTAGTTGGTAGATGCTGAGATTTTGTTGAAGTTATTTATTTTTTTGAGACAGAGTCTCACTCTCTTGCCCCGGCTAGAGTGCCGTGGCGTCAGCCCAGCTCACAGCAACCTCAAACTCCTGGGCTCAGGCGATCCTCCTGCCTCAGCCTCCCAAGTAGCTGGGACTACAGGCATGTGCCACCATGCCCAGCTTATATAATTTTTTTTTTTAGTTGTCCAGCTAATTTCTATTTTTTTTAGTAGAGACGGGGTCTCACTCTTGCTCAGGCTGATCTCGAACTCCTGAGCTCAAACGGTCGTCCCGCCTCAGCCTCCCAGGGTGCTAGGATTACAGGCGTGAGCCACCACGCTCAGCCATTGTTAGTTATTTTGATTGCCTGTATTTTTCAGTGAAACAAACAGAATGAGAAAGTGTAAGATCAGTGGCACCCAGCACGGCCACCTTGGGGTTACGGGAAGACCAGCTGTCATGGGTGTAGTTCTTCTCCAGCTACCTGATGCCGAACAGACTCAGGTAAGGAGTGGGCAGTTTATTTGGCTTAAGGCTCTAACAGA
>CAUYRT010055723.1:0-15720 GCA_963574885.1 Lepilemur ruficaudatus
AGCCTTATATCCAGCAACCTTGTTTTGGATCCTTCTTTTGGATTTTCTAGAATCTTAAGGATTTGCAGTCACATTGTATATGAATAACGATAGGTTTATTTCTTCCTTTTCAGTTTTACAGCTTTGACTATTAAGGTATTAGACCTGACTAGAAGTAATAGCAGGCATCCTTGCCTCATTTCTAATCTCAAATGGGAAAATTTCAACATGTCACTATGAATTATTGTTTGCTATAGGTTTGTTTGTTGTAAATTTAGTAATTCCTTTTTTATTGCTATTTGTTAAGAGTTTTTACCACGAATGAATGCTGAACCTTATCAAATGATTTCTTAGCAGCTATCAAGATGATGATATACTTCTCCTTCTTTGTCTTAAAATGGTAAATGACATTAGTCTTCAAATGTTAAAGCTGCCCTGCATTCCTGAAGTAAAACCAAGTAGGCCACAATATACTGTTGGATTTGGTTTGCCAGTATAGTATTTTGTTGAAGATTTTTTTATATTGAAGTTCACAAGTGAGAATATCCTGTACTTTTCTTTTATTGTAATGTCTTTGTCAGATTTGGTTATCAGGGTTATACTGATATATATCTTTTGTCTCTTTCTGCTTCATTCTGGATATTTTCTTCCCAATTATCCTCTAGGTCACTGCTACTTGAAGGGCCAATCCACAACAGATAAAGAGCCTGCCCCATAATGCAAATCAACAAATCCTTTCTTCACAAAGTATTGCTATGAAGAAAATGCCAGTTGCACTAAGTAGTGTGCTTAGTGTCAAAGTTGCTTACATTCTGGCACTAGTTTCATATTTTATTGTGGACTGCTATTATTCACTTTGGGAAATAGCAGCCAGTCCAGATGCTAGTAGCTACAGAACACGTTTTGAGTAGCACTGCTCTAAGTCACTAATTTTCTCTGTAGTGTTGTCTGATCTGTTGTTAAAATCAGTGAGTTAACTTTGGTCTCTGTATTTTTTGTTCTAGAATATCATATTATAAAATTTCGTGACAATTTAAGATTTTTAGAAAGTTACAAACATAGAAAGGGGTAAGACTCTGTTAAAGCCTCAAGCCCAGGAAATGAAACAAGTTAACTATCAGCTCAGTGACTTGTTCTGTGATATCCTTATTCGAACCCATCGTTTTTACAGCTAATTCTTACGTGGGCGGGGGGTGGGGGTGGGTGCTGAGGAAACAGGTAGAGGCAACAGGAAACCTACTGGACAGAGACAGGAGAATATGGAAGACAGAAAGGAGAAAAACAGAACTCTAAAATTCCTACTCAAAATAAGCATATAAAAAATACCACACACAAATAAGTAAAAACCCTAAGAAACCAAGCCAACAAAAATCATTGAGAAGAATAAAATTCATTCAAAGGAAAACTAATTATATATAAAAGCTCAAAGATTCTAGATATGTTTAAAATTATCAAAGAGATAAATGAAGTATCATCTGTGAAAAAGGGAAATGCAATAAAAAGAGGTAAATAGTTTTTAAAATTCCATTAGAAATCTTACACATGATGCCCACAGCCACAAGAGCTGTCTTGCAACTATTAAACAAGAAGAAAATTAGTTGCTGTACACTACAGAGCAGAATGGAAATGCAGAACTTTCAAATTTCACTTTAAGTCATGGTAGTTGAGGTAATCAGATTAACCCGCCACTGAAAACAACTAGAAAGGTAGGAAAAAGGAAAAAAAAAATAGAAAAATATATGTTTTAAGCATTAAAGAAAAAGGCACTGAGGAATTCTGGATTCAAAATCCAGGAGGAAAAAATAAACAGAGAGCATGATATTTTGAGATGTTTCTCTAGGGACTAGGGCCAATTTCAGAAGAGATAGTTGACAGGATGAGAAGCTGAGCAGAGCTTCTAATAGACTCGTTGGCTAAAGAGACATAAACTGGAGTTGAGAATCCTAAAGAGGAGGGCCATGGTAAATCCCCACACTTGGGACCTTCAAGGGATATACACTAGGAGTAAGGGTGAAGAGGGAAGCAGGAATAGACTAGCCCTAGCAGGAACTAAAACCACAGTTTCAAATCAGTTTAATTCTTGACTGGATTAAAGGTATACTAGATTGCTAGTGGCCTGAAATTCTGGTCAAAAGTAAAAGTCTCTGGAGGAAGAGACTCCCTCAAACCACCTTAAATTGTCTATATACAACGTCCAGCACTCATTAAAAAATAATGAGGGCCATATGATGACAAAATTACATGTTAAAAAAAAGAGCAACATCAGACAATACAAAGAGCCTCATAGGGGGTCCAGATAATAGAGTTATTAGGCAGACTTTAAACAACTATGCTTAATATATTGAAAGAAAAAAGACAAGATTGGGATTTTTCAGCAGAGAATAGAAACTATGAAGCAGGACCAAATGGAAATTCTAAAACTAAAAACAAACAAACCTGAAACTATGAACTCAATGACTGGTTTAACACCAGATTGGACACACTGAAATAAAAATATCAGTGAACTAGAAGAGAGTTCATAAGAAAATACATAGCATGAAGCATGAGAAACAAAAGGAAAAATACAGAAAAGAGAGTAAGATACAAGCACATTGAAACATAGGGCTCATATGTGATTTGAGTTAAAGGAGAAAAGAGACAATAAGCAGAAGAAGCAATATTTGAAGAAACAATAGCTGAAACTTTTCTGAAATTAATGAAAGGCAAAGTCAGATTCAAGTATAAATTCACAGATCCCTATGAATTCCACCCAGAAAAATACAAAGAAAACCACACTAAGGCCTAACAAAGTATAACTGCTGAAAACCAAAAACCAAGAAAATCTTGAAAATAGCCAGAGGCAAAAAAAGAGATTCTTTTTAAAGGAGCAATAATAAAGCAGAGATGGCGAAACTGTCAAGAAAGCTAATAGAAGCGGGGGGAAAAAGGGAAGCCAGGAAAAATTTAGTTCCCTTGATGACAATGTTGAGACAGCAGATCTCTAGACTTCTTGCTAACAATAAATGTCTTTATAGTCCAAAGTACAGTAAGTCAGATGTTACTTGCAACAGAACTATTCCTGGTTCAACAGAAGACATAGGAAAGAACAGTGCTTATTTAAAGGTATAACTGGTGAGAATTTTCCTGAATTAAAAAAAAACACAAACTCTGTGGGTCCTGAGCAGGAGGGAACAATATTATATATGTGTCTGTATATTCAAATCTACATACAGTGTAATAAATCTGTATAATATAAATTATATATGTGTGTCTGTATATTCAAATCTAGATACAGAAGACCAAGGTATCAGATGAAATTTTAAAGGCTACTAAGGAGAAGACAGTCTACCCATAAAGGAATAAATATTAGATTCAATAGAAGAATTTCTCTAGCTATAAAACTTTGACACAAAGCCAGAATAGTATAGTACAAAGAAAGAAAATTTCAATTTCACCTAGGCACATACATATACAATCTTAAAAATATTAGACTGTAATTCAGGATTGCACATATTAATAAAAAAGTCACAACTAAGCAGAGTTCATCCAGAAATGTTAAGAAATGATGACTCAACATTAGAAAGTTAATTAATGCAATAAACCACATTTTTATATTAAAGAAAAATACATATAATTATCTCAACAGATGCAGAAAAGCCATTAATAAAAATTAATACTTCTTTATAATAAAAATATGAGCAAGGTAAAGAGAAGTTCAATGGAATATTTATAAAAAACAAAATGCAAACATCCTACTTAATAGTGAGACTTCAGAGGCATTCCAATGGAAGTCAGGACCAATACAAAGATGCTGGCTCTCTGTGTTAGATTATTTATAAATGATAGAATCATCCACATGAAACACAAGAAAATTCAAACCAAACCATTAGAACAAATTAAGAGTTTGACATTATGCTGCACATAATATTTATATATTTTTAAAAAATCAATAGCATTCTGACACATCGATTGGTAACCAACTGGAAAATGTGAAAGGAAAAAAATCCCATTTACAATCACAACAAAAAACATATATATAATCTAGGAATGAAAAATAAAAGATGGGAAAAAACTTCATGAAGATAATTATAAAACATTATTTAAGTCAAAAAAGATGATAAAAATTCTCACCAGTTGTAACACATACAACATTCATGGATGGAGAGACACTTGATCTATTAAAGTTTGAATAAAAATCCCAGTAAGTCTTTTTATAAAGGCTAAGTGTAACAAAGGCAATTTTGAAGAACTGGAATGTGTGGAGACTCCTGACATACTAAATACCAAAACATTATAAAACTCTAATTATGACAGTGTGGTGCTAGCTTGAGAATAGACAAACAGACCGATAGAACATGTCAGAAAGGACCTAAAACAGAACCACACATTTACGAAAACTTATATATTCGACAGATGGCTTTCTAAAGTAGGATGGAATAGACTACTCAATAAATGGTGTTGGGACAATTAGTTATCCATATGGAAAAAAACTTAGATTCCCTACTTCACATTGTCTTTTGTAAAACAAAGTCAGTTCCAGGTGGGTTAAAGATATGAATGTGGAAACCAGAACATTTAAAAGAAAATATAGAGAAAAATTTTCCTGATCTATGCAGAAAGGATTTCTTAACCAAGACAAAAAGTACAACAACAAAAAATGACAATTTTGGCTGTATTAAAATTAAAAACATCTGTATGAAGAATTGAACATAAAAAAGAGAAACCACAGAGTGAAAGACATTAGCAAAATATACAAATAAAAAAGGATTATCAACAATAAAGTACTCTTACAAATTTAGCAAAGAAAAGTGGGCCACAGAAAAAAAGAGAAAAAACGTAAAATAATATACAATCTATAACTATAAATAATATATAAGTATATATGTTTTTAAGCTTTAAATATAAAATACATATAATACACACAAACCTAAGTACTAAAGTATAAAAACATTATTGGGTACACTTAACACCAAACAGGAACGATAGTTATTGCCACTGGAAAAGAAGAATGGGAGGATTTAACTGTTTCTCTTTTTTTAAAAAAAATCTGAAGCAAATCTGGCACGTTAGTATTTCTCAAAGTTGCGTGTTGAATACACAGGTATTATCTCACTCTCTATTACTCTCTATGTGTTTAAAATATTTCATAATGAAAAAAGTGAGAAAATGGTTACTTTTACATAAACAGAACTTTAACAGATACGAAAATAAAACCTATATTGTGCAACGAACAGTCCAAATGAAAAAGAAACACTCATAAAAAGGTAGCAGAAAATGTCACCCTGGCTTAACAGTGTAATTAAAACTTATTGTTACGTATCTATCATTATTAAATTAAGTAGTTATTGTGTTAACCCATTTTAGCGTTTAAAGAAAAGATTTCAGAACATACAGAAATACGTTCCAATATGTTGGGGATTTTTAAGCGTTAGGAAAACCTACAACAGCAGGTGATTTAACATTCGAGTCACACCATCTGAATTAAGATGTCCAGATGCAAACACAAAATAGACAAGGCCTTGAAACTCCTCTATCTCCGTAGGTTTTAACCTTTTTAAAGTTGTAGAACTATTTGATACTGATTAAAAACACAACAGACAAAAAACCATAGGCCTCAGAAAAATACACTATTTTGCACACAAAGGGCATCGATAGGCTTGAGATTTAGAACTCCTGCTTTAAAGTTGCTTCTCCAAATCTCAATCCGAAACATTAGCTGAATTATGCTGGAAAAGAACACAAAGCGTATAGGCTTAGGTTCCAGTTGGCGTAAAACCTTTCTGGCTTTCACCAACCTAAGAGATTGTTAGCTTTTACGAGAGACTGCTCCCTGTCGATGCCGAGGCAGGGCAAACTCCGCTCTCAAGTGCTACGCACCAAGTCTTAAAGCGTTAAAGGGGGTCCAACAGTTCTGTCAGTGTCCCGCAAACAGAAAGGGGCAAGAAGTCGCCACCCTTTCTTCCAAGCACAGGACTCAGAGAGGCGCCCAGGCGCCCCCGAAAACACATCGCTGTCGCGAGCTCAGAAACAGCTGAAATCCTCACGGTGAGAGCCCCGGCTCCACCTCAACCCCCACCCCCAAGGTTGGGGGCTGACTAAGCGGGGAGGGGAGACCTCCCCCAACAACGGCCTCAACCGCCTCCTGCCAAGTCTTCGCTCCGGCCCACCAAACTCACAGCCTGAAGAATCCCACACTCACTGGAAAGTGGGGCCCGGTCCTGGCCCCGGCCCGGCTCCCGGAATTCGGCGGGTCTCCCAGGGTTTCGGGGGAGGTGGCGGCTGGGACGCCATCTCCACCTCCGCTCTGCTCCCGCTCCTTGCCCGCGCTGTCCAGGCCCAAGTACGCTAGCACCTAGAGCGCCAGGCGCAATGGGCGGAACACCGAGTCCTCCACCTCGCCCACCCGGGCAGTCAGGACAAGGCTTGTGGTGCTTTGCTAGCTGGGAGCAGAGGCCAGGAGGATGCCACTAATTTATGAGAGGAAACGCTCTCTTTTTATTTGCCTCAGAAAGAGTTTCTGTTCTGAACCCGAGAGTTAGGACTCATCGATACTTCTGACAGCGGCTACAATACCCTAGACGTCGGAGTCTTCACCGAGGCTTCTCCGGGACTTGACCGGTCAGGCCGGGAGTAAACCCCTCCACATTCCTACACTCGCAGGTTAGGTGGGGTGTGAGGCAGCAAGCCGGGCAGTTCTACAGATTTCCGTACAAACGGATATTGGAAAGGTCACTTAGTTTTTGTGAGAGAGGTCTGGTACTTTCGTTCTAAAGCTCTCGTTTCCTCGGGGAACCGAATTGCTAGACGCAATAGGTGCGTTGTCTTTACTCTTCCCTGTTCCCTTTGAGGGCCAGAAGGGGTTAAATCTCAGGCTCCAGAGTCTTGGGAGAAGGTGAGGCTGGCAGGTCTGAGGTTGGAAGGGTACGGACTGGGTGCTGGAGACGTGGGGATAGACGGGGTCGTTTTCCTCCTGCTGGAGCGGCTTTGTTGGCTAGGAGGGGTGAGTAGGAAGTTTCTGGGACCTGACCGAAGGGGAGAGGGCTTGCTTGGCCAAAACAGGCTGGAGGTTAGACATTGGGATGAACTTTTCAAGAGTCCACAGTAGATTCCATAGCTGAGTGTATCGGGAGCCCACTGAAGTTGTGATGTCCTTCCTTGGAAATCTACACCTCACCCCCGTGCTACAGGACGAATGACACCGTTCTATATGGAAAGAGGTTTTTAAAAAATCTCAAGATGTCAGAGTCAATCTGGTCATTTTGGTGGTTTTTTCTCATGCCTGCTTCTTCCTTCGTTTTCAATGAATGGTTTTTGCAATCGTCCAACAGGTGGACAGAAAGTCCTTACTCTCTTCCTGTAAACCAGAGACTGGGCTACTTATCGTTGGTTTGTGGAGAAGGGATGCACTCTAGTAGGGATCCTGACATGTGGGAGGCGGTTTTGTTGCAACTTGTTCTTTCTGTAAAACAAACACGTAAGCGAAAGTCAGAAATCTTTACCGCAACCAACATTAGAAAACTTACAATGTGGGATGCATGTCTCAGTGCTTGCTTTCAAAGATAATACATCAGATATGGCACAACTGATTTCTGATATTTTATGAAATCCTAACTTTACATGAAAAGGAAATAACCAAATTTAGGGCATAACATATTTCCTCCTTTCAATGTTATCGTGCTGGGGAAGTCGCTAGATTGTTGCTAGGTGAAAATGATGTTGAGAGGTTTGTAAATCCGTAGCTCAATTATGCACACACGCACACACACGTTGAAGAGGGTTTTTTGTTTTTTTTTTTAAGACCTCTTCAAATTATTCAGAAGAGGTTTTGTAATTCTCAACAGGTTTAGGAACCTCAGCCAGGAGATTGTAATGTGTCATTTATTGACTATGAATGATACCTTTATTCTAGTGAACCTATTGGAGAAATAAACAGTCTTGTTTTGGCGGGGGAGGTGAGGCGGAGGGGGCGAATACAAAGTCTTGCTCTGTGGCCCTTACTCGGAAGAGGTTTTGTAATTCTCAACAGGTTTAAGAACCTCAGCCAGGAGATTGTAATGTATCATTTATTGACTATGCATGATACCTTTATTCTAGTGAACCTATTGGAGAAATAAACAGTCTTGTTTTGGCGGGGGAGGTGGGGCGGAGGGGGCGAATACAAAGTCTTGCTCTGTGGGCCTGGCTGGAGTGCAGTGTCAAGATCATAGTTCACTGCAACGTGAAACTCCTGGACTCCAGCAATCCTCACACTTCAGCCGCCTGAGTAGCTGGGACTACAGGCGCAGGCCACCAAGCCCAGCTTTTTTTTTTTTTTTTTGTAATTTTTTGTAGAACCTGAGCCGGGTCGTCGTCTCACCATGTTGCTCAGGCTGGTCTCAAACTCAAGTGATCCTTCCGCCTCAGCCTTCCAAAGTGCTGGGATTACAGGGCTGAGCCACGTGCCAAGGCCATCAGTCTTTAACGAAAAAAAAGACAGCATAAATTTTAATGTAGCTATTTGAGTCCCCAGGGAAATCTTTGCTACAAAGTGTCCTTTTAAAACACTTGCTCATTAATTTGTTTATTAGAGAAGGGTATATTTGTTTCTCTTTTTGAATTAAAAGTTAATTATGATTTAAATAAAATCCTTGATCTTAACTAATGGAAAGGAGAAGAAAAAATAACTTAAAATAATGAGGAGTAAGGCAGAAACAGTTTCTCTGTGAGCAGGTGTAGCCAGGGTTGTACTTTAAATGCTTATATTTAGCCCCTTACAAAAATCTCAGTCCCTTCTCTGCATCAAACTAACAGATTAAATGGGCTGTGGGAAGGAATTAGAGCACTTGTAAATAATAGTGACCACACAGAGCTTCATTATTTAGAGGGCATTCTTCACATATTCTGTATACTTACTTGAAAATATCCTGGAGCCCACATTTACTTGGGCAACCCTATAAAAGTGTTTCCCAATCCTGGTGTCTGAAAGTTGTCACTGGTGTGACCATAGAAACCTGATTTTCTTCTCTTCCTCTCCCTGCTGACTTACATATTCACCTGAATTAGAACCCAGCCAGAGGCAATCTGTTTTTTTTGTAGTACTGGCTGATGAACTGATTTTTATGGTGAAGAGTTCTATAGAACTATATACCTGTCTTCTTCATTATGTTGTATCAAGGATCTCCTTCTCTTGGTAAGTTGCTGCAAATATTTAGAAACTTGCAAGTAAGTAGTGAGTTTTAAAGGGTTGGAAAACATAGACTATAAGAATCACAGCTTCATTAGTAAGCTGTTGGTAAGAGTTTACCCTCCCATAAATTTTAAGTAAGTTTCATTTGAATTATGAAACTGCACAAATTTAAAGGTGCCACTGTCTTTTATCTGTATGACCACAGGTATACCATGCCACAAGGTTGCCATGCAATCATAGTTTTATAAAATACTGATAGTTCATCATTTTAAGGTAATGTGGACTGTTTCACTAATCAGATCTGTTTGTGTGGGGGTTTTTTGAGACAGGTCT
The DNA here is from genome assembly GCA_963574885.1 of Lepilemur ruficaudatus. Lineage (NCBI taxonomy): Eukaryota > Metazoa > Chordata > Mammalia > Primates > Lepilemuridae > Lepilemur > Lepilemur ruficaudatus. The sequence goes on from CAUYRT010055723.1 coordinate 9,458, forward strand.
TGCTCTGTTGCCCAGGCTGGAGTTCAGTGGCTGCCATCATACGCTGCAGCTTGGGACTCCTGGCTTCAAGTGATCCTCCCACCTCAGCCTTCCAAAGTGCTGGGATTAGAGACAAGAGCCACCTGGCCCAGCCCAGATTTATTTTTGCCAAACATAGAGTGAGTAGGTAATTTGAATTTTTAATATCCCTCCGTCCTGGCAACAGGAGACTTATATTGTATTTCCTCACATTCTCTATATAGTATTTTTTAATGTGAGTTTATTCAACTTGCAAAAATTGGCAACTCAATTATGCAAATAGTTTCCCACAAATATTTTGCACTTAATTTGTTTCTGCTGGATACCTGTGGATAAAGGAGCAAATTTTTCTCATTTTGCTGAGAGTTGGTTGCCATTTAGCCATTATATCGTCAAAGTAAAGTTGATGTTTTTAGCCCAACTGACCAATTTGTTTTAAATACTAGACTGCTAAACTATCATTAAAGTTAGTGAGGTATTATATAGTATAGACTGATTTGATTTTTTCTAACAAACTCATTTTTAATTTCTAATAAGAAAATTTTAATGAATTAACTGTGTTCCCAATACTGAATGGAACAAAAGAGATTTTACTTTGTATTTTTGTTTTCATTACCCTCAGAGGCAACCATTTTTTATTTTTGTAATCAACTTAGTTATATTGATGTATTTTACGATAATCTAGAATGCTAAACTAAATTCCTTGACAATTGGAATCCTTTTCTGATCCATTTTATAAACTTCCTTCAAGTTTATATTTTAGAGTATTCATATAATGAAAGGGGCATTTTTAGAGAGTACAAAGTGGTGTTTTTCAAATAAAAGTTAGTTTTATCCCTAAAGTGATGACATATTTGTCTGTGACAGTAAAACACAGAAGCTTCTTATTAGTTTTACTTTTTGTTCTAGTTATAATTATTCAATATGTTTCCACTGACCGAGGAAAACAAGCATGTGGCCCGGTTGTTGCTCAATACTGGTACCTGTCCAAGATGTATCTTCAGATTCTGTGGTGTGGATTTCCATGCACCTTACAAACTTCCATATGAGGTATTTTCATTTTTTAAAGTTAAGATAGATTCTCTATATTTTACAATGAATACTTGCATTTTTGAGGGCAAATATCTATCCATAACTCTTCTTTAATTTAAAAATTATAATAAAATAATTACTGGTGATAATTGTGGAATTGCCATTACCTTAAAAAAATTCCATCTCCGAAATGTAAGTTCCTTCTTAAGTGATTACATCTATCTAACATTTAGTGTGGTGGGATCTTTGTGGAGGATTTCCCTGGTACACTTAATGTTTGTATAGATCTTTCCTAAAGGATATCTAGACAGAATATTACAAAATATTGCTTCTCACCAAATATTAGTAAGATATAACAGGAGGGGGTAATAGTCTTGATATCTTCTATTAAGTGGAAGCATTGTGGATATGGTTGCCTTTTTTGTTGTCATTCTTTTCTGTTTTCTGTATTACCATTTGTATTTTGAACCCTCTAGAAGTAAATGCTTATCATCATCATTTCTGCTGTTAATAACAAAAGTAATATACAGAGATCTCTGACATTTATGGTAATATACAGAGAGCTTTGACATTTAACAAAATACTTTTACATAAGATATATAACATATATTTGTGAAATACGTTTGATTCCAATAGTGATATTCTTTTCAGAGGCAGATAATAATAATATATGTGTAAATATATACGTGTATAAACAGTATGTGTATACAAATACACATATTCAGTTTCTTGTAATTTTAAAGATTGCCCAGGAGTTAGCAATAGCAAACATTTTAAAAACGTAATTAATTGTTTCTATCATTTTGGAAATAATAGTACCCAATATTCAATTTGCATTACTGTATGTCAAGCTCTCATATAATCCTCATAATAACCTATTAGGTAAGTACATACTATGATTGTCTCTATTTTCAGATGAAGAAACTGAGGCACAGAGAGGTTAAGCAACCTGCCCAAAGTTACACAGCTATTAAGTGAGCAAGCTAGGATTTGAACAGTCTGTCTGAATTCAAAGCCTAGGATTTGGAGCTAGAAGACATGGATTTGAATCCCAGTTCCACCACTTTCCAGCTTCAGTTTACTCCTCTGTAAATGGGAATGATGATAACATCTACCTCACAGGATTTTAAGGGACAATATCTAATAAAGTATGTGGAAACACTTTGAAAACTGGAAATGGTACATATGCTATGATGATTAATATATCTGTGTATATTCATTTATACACAAATGACTATAAAGCAATAAGACTAGTTTTGTGTAATCCTCCTTATACATTTTTCAGATTCATTATAATCTATTCTATATATAAGATTTAAAATACGTATTATATAAAGAGACTGAGTGCTATCAACTTTGTTTCATTTGTGTAAAGAAATATGTAAGAATATTTGAAGACAATTTTTTTAAATGTTAAGTTTTTATCTGTACTCTTCATATAATATATGTATATGTACATCTATATATGCACTATGTTATGCTGATATTATAGATCCTAGTTAATAATAAACATTTGTGTGGGTCATAATATACCTGTATATGTATGTATGTATATTTCTCTGATAAAACAGAAGAGCTAATTTCTCAATAAAATGAAGTAAATTTGTTGGAGTGAAAGATTTTTTTCCCTTTAGAGTCAGTAAATTGTAATCCGAATGAATTTCAAAAGGATATTTATTCAAGAACTGAATAATAAAACCTGTCTAATTTAGACAAAGCAGAGGAAAATCCTCTGAGTATTTAGATAAATGGGTAAACTATGAGAATGGTTTCAAAGGAGTGTAATTTTTACATTCCAATATAAGGAATGATAGAAATAAGGCAAACCAGAATGTAGTAGAGTGCTTCTTTCAAATAACACATATAAATGGTTTGTAATTATGGTGACAAATTTCAGCATTGTCAGCAACGGTATATCTTGTTTATAAATTGTTTCAAAATTGTTTTTACTTTATAGACTTCTACCCTAATGATCAGATTTCATATTAAATATTATACTTGTGAGGTTTTAGTGGTTATGAAGTTATTAAATAAACTAGCAAGGTTGGAAATTCAGTTTGTATTTGTATGTTAATAATTAGGATTGAAGTTTGTTTTTACTGATATTAGCAAGTGAATGACTCTCGCACCAGAACTACAAACCAAATTGTTAGTGGAGCCTTTCTGCCTTAAAGATTTAAGACTTTAGCTTCACTGATATATGGAGATCTTTTGAAAAATATTTACCCATATATAATAGAGTTAGATAATTCTCTTTTAAATTTCCTAGAAAGCTAATGTTGACTAATAAAATAAATTGATTACTGCAGAATTGATATGAATCAACACTGTACAAGTCTTTGACATGTCCTAATTTTCACTCATGTTTTCATGCTTCATGTTACCTGGAAAGCCTTAAGGGTATTGTCAAAGGGTTATTACTTTTTCTTTTATTAACTTTCCAGGAGTTGCTCAGTGAACTACAGAAATTTCTGAAAACTGAAAAAGATGAATTAATTTTGGAAGTTCCGAATCCACCTCCCAAGAAAATTCGACTACAAGAACTAGAAGATAGAATTGATAATGTGAATCAAAATGGAGAGGGAAGGCTCTCTGTTATTGAAGATGGAAGCATTGCTTCCAAGAACTCAAATTTAAATGTTTGCAATGTATGCCTAGGAATTCTTCAAGAATTCTGTGAAAAAGATTTTATTAAAAAGGTAAACAACATGTTTTTTAATATAGGTGCAATTAGTAGAGGTTTGCAGTCCTAAGACCAAGAATTCTTGTATCAAAAGGAACATTCATTTTAACTTGTTTCACAAAACTGAATCATTAAAATATTTTCTTAATTTTTTTAAAAAAATAAAAGCCTACTATTTTGAAGTTATTTTTTATTATCATATCTGAAAGTTGGTGAAATGAGTCTTCAAGTATTTCAATTATGAGTTCTATATAATTGAAGAAAAATATGTTTGTTTTCCTTTTGCTATTTAACATAGCTAAGGAGTTAGAGAAAAGTTCTTAGTCATACCTATTATCGTCTAGAAAGTGGTATAGCCTTGTAGAAATTAAATGACTGAATGTGGGATCGCCTTTTGTTTCCTGCTATCAAGAGTGCTATATTTGGCTTTATGTTATTTGAAAACATCTTAAAATTATGAGGTGACCTAATAGAAAACTATTTTAACACAGATTGTCCTGCAGGTATCAGTCCTGGCTGTTTTGGTACCTTATGATAGTAGTCTTTAGTAGTCTTCAGGTAGCAAATATTTAATCGCAGGGATTTGTGAGAGTTCTTCAATCAAATGTGAAAGTTTAGAAGTTTTGCAGTATCATCTCCTGGACTAAAATTTCATATTATGAAGATTAGAGTAATATTTCCAGCAATTCCTGGGAATTTACGTATTTGTAATACCTTTTTAGGTGTGCCAAAAGGTTGAGGCCTCTGGATTTGAATTCACCAACTTGGTATTTTCAGTCTCCTTCCCACCACAGCTGTCTGTAAGAGAGGTAAGATCATTTGCAAATATAAAACTATATGTGAAATGAATGCTAGGAATTTCTTAAAAAATGGAAATGTAGAAATATTCCTTACCCTATTTTTTGCATTTTGTGTACTTATTGAATGATTGAAGCAATTTATAGCTGCTTAATAAATACTTTTTGAGTGAATGAATGAAAAAGAATTATCAGTTCAAATTAGTGATAGGACTGCCATTCCTTTTTAAAGGCTCTCATTAAATGGCTTACATTTATTGAGTATTAGCTCTGTGTGAAACAAATGTGAAACAAATGATGGTCAGAGAAAGAGATTCGACCAGGTCTCCAGAGATCTTTTGAGGAGGATATGTGCATTTTATAATAGTCCTAAGATAGGGTTATTTCAATTATGAATCTTCTTATTCTCTGGAGTAAAATGTAAAAAGATGGCACCTTTTAGTCAATGATAAAAGAGAGAGAAATAGCCACATGTTTATTTTAACATTTTTCTTTAAGTGAAAAAAGTAATCATTGTTACATTATGTTACATTACATTACGTTACATTACCGTTACATTGTAATGTAATGTTACATTCTGAGAATATAACATTCTTGTGTGTCAAAACTGACACAAAAACATAAAGCTATCTTTGTTAACACGGTTAAATGAATATCAATTTATATTTGAGATCTCTTTCCCTTAAGAATCCCAAAACATCCCCAGCATATTCCTCTTAAAACCATCACTTCCTTTGGATGAGCATGTTTGTTATCCCCAAATAGGGCTGAAGATTGTTGAAGCTGGATAGAATGATAGAGAAGAGCTGGAAAGTGAAAAAGTGTAGAATGATTTTAAGTAGTAGTTCTGTTGATGACAAGATAACTGAGCAAATGGAAAAATAAAGGATGTGATAATGACAATATATTGGCTTTATTAACAGTCATTTTCTGATCAGTCATCAAAGCGTTTCTCACAGATAGGTCATCTTCAGGGTCCCATTGTGGTAGAGAGAAAGCTAAGTGACTCACAAAAAGTTACAGCGCTTGAGTAACAAAAATAGGAATAAGAAGTATATTTTCTGAATGTGGTTACATATCTTATCACCAAACACTTCCTCTCAAAGCTTTTTATGTTAAAAATTATCCATTTTTATCACTTACCATGATTTTACAATATTAATTTAATATTATTGCATACTTATGAGATATTTATATTTCATATTAGAAATAGAAGATGCTGGGTTTTCTGTTTGATCTTTTTTTTAAAGACAGGGTCTTGCTCTATCTCCCAGGCTGGAGAGTCCTATGGCTTGATCACAGCTCACTGTAACCTTGAATTCCTAGGCTCAAGTGATCCTCCCCTCAGCCTCCTGAGTAACTGGGACTATAGGCACTTGTCACCACACCTGGCTAATTTTTTTGTTTTTTGTAGAGACAGGATCTTGCTATGTTGCCTAGGCTGGTCTCGAACTCCTGGGCTCAAGCAATCCTCCTGGCTTGGCCTCCCGAAGTGCAGGGATTATAGGCATTAGCCACCATGCCTGGCTGAAGATGCTGTTTTTTAAAATAGTGAAATTCTACTTAAACTCTATGTTTCGTAACTGATTTTAACTAGTAAACTATTTAGCAGAAATATGTGACTGTTCCAGTTGTTGAAGAATTAATAGATTTCCACAGTTTAGTATGTTTCAGTGTTTTATTTGTATTAATTAGTAATATATTTTTACTGATTCATTTCCTAAGAATAATAA